>JBBDGP010003638.1:0-58732 GCA_037952835.1 Lithobates septentrionalis
GTTGCGGGGAGCTGACGCGTTTCTCGCGCTCTGACAATGGGCGGCGATGAGAACGGAATTGGTTTCCTGATAAAAATGTTAAACAAACATCTGACGTGATTTTGGCGATTTATTTTCTGCTGTCTACAAATGAATTTGTTAATCAAAAAACAAATGAGGGAAGTGGCGATTGACGGATTTCCTATGTCCTCGCGGGCGATTTGATAGTCAAATGTGCGTCTTCTGGTCAGATAATTGTATTGATAGGCGGCGAGCGATGTGAGCGCGGCGGAGGTTCTCGGGGCCGCCAGTAACCCCATCCTTTCCGGATCACTTCATTCCATTCCGGGTAAATTCAGCATGAGATTGAAATGTGTGACGGCCGAGTTCTGCGAGAAAAAAATGTGCGATTCCGACCGTTCGCGGACTTCAGAAATCGCTGCGAGGAGTTTTTATTTAGGTAATAAGGTGGAAATTGGGGGACATATGGAGGGGAATGAGGGGGACGTATGGAGGGGAATGAGGGGGAACGTATGGAGGGGAATGAGGGGGACGTATGGAAGGGAATGAGGGGGACGTATGGAGGGGAATGTGGGGGACATATGGAGGGGAATGAGGGGGGACGTATTGAGGGGAATAAGGGGGAACGTATGGAGGGGAATGAGGGGGACGTATGGAGGGGAATGAGGGGGACGTATGGAAGGGAATGAGGGGGACGTATGGAGGGGAATGTGGGGGACATATGGAGGGGAATGAGGGGGACGTATTGAGGGGAATAAGGGGGAACGTATGGAGGGGAATGAGGGGGACGTATGGAGGGGAATGAGGGGGACGTATGGAGGGGAATGAGGGGGAACGTATGGAGGGGAATGAGGGGGAACGTATGGAGGGGAATGAGGGGGAACATATGGAGGGGAATGAGGGGGAACGTATGGAGAGGAATGAGGGAACGTATGGAGGGGAATGAGGGGGACGTATGGAGGGGAATGAGGGGGAACGTATGGAGGGGAATGTGGGGGACGTATGGAGGGGAATGTGGGGGACGTATGGAGGGGAATGTGGGGGAACGTATGGAGGGAAATGAGGGGGACGTATGGAGGGGAATGAGGGGGAACGTATGGAGGGGAATGAGGGGGAACGTATGGAGGGGAATGAGGGGGAACGTATGGAGGGGAATGAGGGGGAACGTATGGAGGGGAATGAGGGGGACGTATGGAGGGGAATGAGGGGGAACGTATGGAGGGGAATGAGGGGGAACGTATGGAGGGGAATGAGGGGGAACGTATGGAGGGGAATGAGGGGGACGTATGGAGGGGAATGAGGGGGAACGTATGGAGGGGAATGAGGGGAACGTATGGAGGGGAATGAGGGGGACGTATGGAGGGGAATGAGGGGGACGTATGGAAGGGAATGAGGGGGACATATGGAGGGGAATGAGGGGGACGTATGGAGGGGAATGAGGGGGACGTATTGAGGGGAATGAGGGGGAACGTATGGAGGGGAATGAGGGGAACGTATGGAGGGGAATGAGGGGGACGTATGGAGGGGAATGAGGGGGAACGTATGGAGGGAATGAGGGGGACGTATTGAGAGGAATGAGGGGGACGTATTGAGGGGAATGAGGGGGACGTATTGAGGGGAATGAGGGGGACGTGTGGAGGGGAATGAGGGGGACGTGTGGAGGGGAATGAGGGGGACGTATTGAGGGAAATGAGGGGGACGTATGGAGGGGAATGTGGGGGACGTATGGAGGGGAATGTGGGGGACGTATGGAGGGGAATGTGGGGGACGTATGGAGGGGAATGAGGGGGAACGTATGGAGGGGAATGAGGGGGACGTATGGAAGGGAATGAGGGGGACGTATGGACGGGAATGAGGGGGAATGTATGGAGGGGAATGAGGGGGAATGTATGGAGGGGAATGAGGGGGAATGTATGGAGGGGAATGAGGGGCAACGTATGGAGAGGATTGAGGGGGAACATATGGAGGGGAATGAGGGGGAACGTATGGAGGGGAATGAGGGGGACGTATGGAGGGGAATGAGGGGGACGTATGGAGGGGAATGAGGGGGAACGTATGGAGGGGAATGAGGGGGAACGTATGGAGGGGAATGAGGGGGAATGTATGGAGGGGAATGAGGGGGAATGTATGGAGGGGAATGAGGGGCAACGTATGGAGAGGATTGAGGGGGAACATATGGAGGGGAATGAGGGGGAACGTATGGAGGGAATGTGGGGGACGTATGGAGGGGAATGAGGGGGAACGTATGGAGGGGAATGAGGGGGACGTATGGAGGGGAATGAGGGGGACGTAAGGAGGGGAATGAGGGGGACGTAAGGAGGGGAATGAGGGGGAATGTATGGAGGGGAATGAGGGGGACGTATGGAGGGGAATGAGGGGGACGTATTGAGGGGAATGAGGGGGAACGTATGGAGGGGAATGAGATGGACGTATGGAGGGGAATGAGGGGGACGTATGGAGGGGAATGTGGGGGAAGTATGGAGGGGAATGAGGAGGGTGTATGGAGAGGAATGAAGGGGACGTATGGAGGTGGATAGATGGAGAGGAATGAGGAGGAAGTATGGAGAGGAATGAGGGGGACGTATGGAGAGCAATGAGGGGGACGTATGGAGAGGAATGAGGGGGACATATGGAGAGCAATGAGGGGGACGTATGGAGGGGAATGACGGGGTGTGTGGAGAGGAATGAGGAGGACATATGGAGACGCGTTTCTGGAGCCATGATTGGAGGGTTGGGAAGTCGCGGCCGTCCTTGGCGCGTTTCTGGCTCCATGATTTGAAGGGTTGGGATGACCGCGGAAGGATATTGGGGTTGAAGACTTCTTGGCTGTCAGATCCTCGATGAGAGCTCTAAAAATAATTGTTAATTAATTGTGGAGAATTGGCGGATAATGTGATGAAGTCGGAGAGGCCGGAGCCCTCACTTCCTGCTCACTCATTTGACCTCTATGGTGATTGTCTGTGTCTGCGGTCATATTTAGGTGGAATGCCTGGAGATATTATTAGATTTTGTGGTGCTAACATATTCTGCAGCGTTGTACACGATGAGGATAAAAAACGTGTAATAGTGACATCATAATGTAATGACAGCGCGGGGGGTTATGGGACCAATACTGAGGCACAGAGGGTCCTATCATTTGTACAATCTGCACAGCTGCACGAGGGCCCTCTGGAGTCTGGGGGCCCATTGATGCCAATTATATAAAGGAGATCTCCGTCACAGCATACACGTCCATTCTAGAACATCAGCATTGAAACAACAATACAAACATTACTGACAATCCTCCCTATACCCTCTATACTCCTCTCTATACTCCAATCTATACTCCCTATAATCTCTATACTCCTCTCTATACCTTCTATACTAACTCCAATCTATACTCCCTATACCCTCTATGCCCTCTATGCCCTCTATACTCCCTATACCCTCTATACTCCTCTCTATACTTCCTATACCTTCTATACTCCAATGTACACTCACTATACCCTCTATACTCCTCTCTATACTCCCTATACCCTCTATACTCCCTATACCCTCTATATTCCAATCTATACTCCCTATAATCTCTACACTCCTCTCTATACTCCCTATACCCTCTATACTCCAATCTATACTCCCTATACCCTCTATACTCCTCTCTATACTCCAATCTATACTCCCTATAATCTCTATACTCCTCTCTATACCTTCTATACTCCAATCTATACTCCCTATACCCTCTATACTCCTCTCTATACTCCCTATACCCTCTATACCCCAATGTATACTCCCTATACCCTCTATACTCCTCTCTATACTCCAATCTATACTCCCTATAATCTCTATACTCCTCTCTATACCTTCTATACTCCAATCTATACTCCCTATACCCTCTATACTCCTCTCTATACTCCCTATACCCTCTATACTCCAATGTATACTCACTATACCCTCTATACTCCTCTCTATACTCCCTATACCCTCTATACTCCAATCTATACTCCCTATACCCTCTATATTCCAATCTATACTCCCTATACCCTCTATACTCCCTATACCCTCTATACTCCTCTCTATACTCCTCTCTATACTCCCTATACTCCAATCTATACTCACTATACCCTCTATACTCATCTCTATACTCCCTATACCCTCTATACTCCTCTCTATACTCCCTATACCCTCTATACTCCAATCTATACTCCCTATACCCTCTATACTCCTCTCTATACTCCCTATACCCTCTATACTCCTCTCTATACTCTCTATACTCCCTATACCCTCCATACTCCAATCTATACACCCTATACCCTCTATACTCTTCTCTATACTCCCTATACCTTCTATACTCCTCTCTATACTCCCTATACCCTCTATACTCCTCTCTATACTCCCTATACCCTCTATACTCCTCTCTATACTCCCTATACCCTCCATACTCCAATCTATACTCCTTATACCCTCTATACTCCTCTCTATACTCCCTATACCTTCTATACTCCTCTCTATACTCCCTATACCCTCTATACTCCTCTCTATACTCCCTATGCCTCTATACTCCAATCTATACTCCCTATACCGTCTATAATCCTCTCTATACTCCCTATACCCTCTATACTCCTCTCTATACTCCCTATACCTTCTATACTCCAATCTATTCTCCCTATACCCTCTATACTGCACACTTTATACGCTCTATAGTTCCTATACTCTCTATACTCCCTATACTGCACTATATATTCCCTATACCCTCTATACTGCACTCTATATACACCACTCTGTACCCCCTATTTTCCATATACTCCCCTTTATACTCCCTATACCCTCTAAACCAGCCATTTTCTCCTGGGTGCCTTGAAGTTTCAAAATGCCTAGCAATTGCCCAAAAACTGTATACAAGCCGGTGGGTGGATGAAGCCTTTTAGGTTACACAAATCCTCAGGTTTTCATTGTGCACCATTACAACCTTCTATCTGCCGGTGTCCCAACGACCAATAAATATCATACATTGATAAGAAGGATGTCAGTTGTCTGCATATCATTCTTGTTTGACTGTATACCTTCTATACTCCACTCTATATAATCCACTCTATACTCCCTATATTCTTTATATTCCTGTCTATACTCACTGTAGTCATTTCTGTACTCTCTATACTCTCTATACTCCCTATATTCTTTATATTCCTGTCTATACTCACTGTAATCATCCCTGTACTCTCTATACTCTCTATACTCCCTTTGCACCACTCTGCACTCTTTATATACCCTATACACTATACTCTCCTCTAAACTCTATTTATTATCTCTATATTCTCTATACATCCAATATTCCTCTCTATACTTCCAATATTCCTCTCTATACTTCCAATATTCCTCTCTATACATCCAATATTCCTCTTTACACTTCCAATATTCCTCTCTATACATCCAATATTCCTCTCTATACATCCAATATTCCTCTTTACACTTCCAATATTCCTCTCTATACATCCAATATTCCTCTCTATACATCCAATATTCCTCTCTATACATCCAATATTCCTCTCTATACATCCAATATTCCTCTCTATACATCCAATATTCCTCTCTATACTTCCAATATTCCTCTCTATACTTCCAATATTCCTCTGTATACATCCAATATTCCTCTCTATATTCCTCTCTATACATCCAATATCCCTCTCTATACTTCCAATATTCCTCTCTATACATCCAATATCCCTCTCTATACTTCCAATATTCCTCTCTATACATCCAATATTCCTCTTTACACTTCCAATATTCCTCTCTATACTTCCAATATTCCTCTCTATACTTCCAATATTCCTCTCTATACTTCCAATATTCCTCTCTATACATCCAATATTCCTCTCTATACATCCAATATTCCTCTCTATACTTCCAATATTCCTCTCTATACATCCAATATTCCTCTCTATACTTCCAATATTCCTCTCTATACATCCAATATTCCTCTCTATACATCCAATATTCCTCTCTATACTTCCAATATTCCTCTCTATACATCCAATATTCCTCTCTATACTTCCAATATTCCTCTCCATACTTCCAATATTCCTCTCTATACATCCAATATTCCTCTCTATACATCCAATATTCCTCTCTATACATCCAATATTCCTCTCTATACATCCAATATTCCTCTCTATACATCCAATATTCCTCTCTATACTTCCAATATTCCTCTCCATACTTCCAATATTCCTCTCTATACATCCAATATTCCTCTCTATACATCCAATATTCCTCTCTATACATCCAATATTCCTCTCTATACATCCAATATTCCTCTCTATACATCCAATATTCCTCTCTATACTTCCAATATTCCTCTCTATACATCCAATATTCCTCTCTATACATCCAATATTCCTCTCTATACATCCAATATTCCTCTCTATACATCCAATATTCCTCTCTATACATCCAATATTCCTCTCTATACATCCAATATTCTTCTCCATACTTCCAATATTCCTCTCTATACATCCAATATTCTTCTCCATACTTCCAATATTCCTCTCTATACATCCAATATTCTTCTCCATACTTCCAATATTCCTCTCTATACATCCAATATTCCTCTCTATACTCCTCTCTATTTGTTGGCCTGAAATAGTTTTACTCAGAAAATATCATGACTTTGTACTTCTTTCACAGATCTATACAGAGAGTATTGGGTGTGAATGATGGTGGACAAGTTGGGGAATTGGAGGGTCACCATGCAGTCCTCAGCCTGGGTCAGGAGCGGAGAGTCGCCCTCTGGGGCATGTTTGTCTCTCTTGGGTGGGGGAGGGGGGGGGGGGGTCGGTGGTGTATTTGGCATCCTTTTGATATCATTCAGAGTCTCCTATGATGTCAGATGATTCCTGTGATGTCATTGTCTTCTGATTTACATTAATACAAAGTGATCTCAGAACACTGTTAACCCCTCATTGTCCAGAAAGAGGATTTCACAAAGCCGATGGCGCTGATTTTACACTTCCAGTGAAAGTTTTGATTGTGCGGGTCAACGCCCGTCCCGTACACATGATAAGGAACGATCGACTGATTATCTGATCGTTAGTATGGTGCTTTCAACAGCCGATTCCGACTTTTTGGACGACAAAACCTGAAGATTTTGTGAACACGACGTCCGATTTTTCGTTTTTTAATTAGTACCACTTTCATCTGAAAAAAATCGTAAAAGAGCAAGACTGCGCATGCTCACAGATGAAAGAATACATTCCAAAACAATTCAGCACGTGACATCACTTCTCACGTTGTTTTCTGTTGTACGAGAATTTTCGTATGTTGAGTGTCCTCTTCACTTTCGATTCGCATGCAACAAATAACGGATGGTTATTTGTCCGATAATCTGATCGTGTGTACCCGGCTCTACACTCAGTGGCTAGACATTCACTTCTAGGCCATGAATGCCCCCCCAGGACTACGGAAAAAAACGCCTATCTGCCTCCTCATCTCCGATTTTGTTTTTTAAACAATTACCGCAAACCGCCTTAGCTGTACGTCGGTACTTTGACGTAGAATACCGGGATTAAGGCAGCAGATAGCAGATAGCTACCATAACCCCAGTATTTTCTGCAACTGCAGGCGGTCCTCTTTAAGATAAAAGATCATTTTTATTGGTGGCGTGAGAGGTGCCCCCCACGCTCCGGGTCCTCTCCCCTCAGTAGCATGGAGCCGAGTAAAGGGATGATGCCCCCCCCCCCCCCCCCCCCCCACTCGGCTCCATAACATTGGATGATGGAAGCCACGTCAAACGTCACTTCCGCCCAATGGTCCTAAAGGGAAATTTTTTTTTTTTAAAGACATTTTAATTATTATTATTTTTTAAATTGCCTTTAAGTGTAAATATGAGATGTGAGGTCTTTTTGACCCCCCAGATCTCACATTAAAGAGGTCCTGTCATGCTTATTTTCTATTACAAGGGCTGTTTAGATTCCTTTGTAATAGGAATAAAAGTGACACCATTTTTTAAAAAGGACAGTGTAAAAAAAAAGAAAAAAAAAAAAAAAAAGTTAAATTAATAATAATAATAATAATAATAATAAAAAAGAAATTTAAAGCGCCCCGTCCCACCAAGCTCGCGCACAGATGCGAACGCATACATAAGTCGCGCCCGCATATGAAAACGGTGTTCAAACCACACATGTGAGGTGTCGCCGCAATCGTTCGAGTGATAATTCTAGCCCTAGAAATCCTCTGTAACTCTTAACATGTAACCTGTAGAAATGTTTAAACGTCGCCAATGGAGATTTTTAGGTGCCAAAGTTTCTTTTTGCCATTTTCACGAACCGTCGCAATTTTGAAGCGTGACATGTTGGGTATCAATTTACTCGGCGTAACATCATCTTTCACAATATAGAAAAATTTTGGCTAACTTTACTGTTGTCTTATTTTTTTTAATTTAAAAAAGTGTATTTTTCCCAAAAGAATTGCGCTTGTAAGACCGCTGCGCAAATACGGTGTGACATAAAGTATTGTAACAACCGCCATTTTATTCTCTAGGGTAAAAAAAATAAAATAATTTATATACTTTTAAAATAAAAATATAATGTTTGGGGGTTCTAAGTAATTTTCTAGCAAAAAGAAACTGATTTAAACTAATCTCAAAAAGCGGCTTGGAAGAAACAGTAAACAAATAACAATCAAACGCACACGGGACTGATTCACCCCCCCCCCTCCGCTGAGCAGCGATCCCCAAAACGCCGTCCCCATTCATAGACCTGGCACTGCACCCCCGTGCTTCACTTCACACCTACGAGCTGCATTGGTGTGACATGTCGCATCTTTGCTCAGTGCAGCGCGTTTCGACACACTGACGCATTGCAAGGCGCTGTCACACAGAAGTTGAATGAAGTGTGAGTTCAATAAAGTAAAAAAAAAAACAAACAAACAAGCTCTGATATTTTTTACCAACGCGTTCCGCATGGGAGCACAACGCACACCATCGCACTTCACACCATCAGGCCAGGTTCAAACCTTTGTGTGTCGGGAACTTCCCAGCACACAAAGAAAAGCGCGGCTCTTTAGCAGATGTGCGGTGGCGGCATCAGTCCTCTCCTCAGTCCTCTCCTCAGTCCTCTCCTCAGTCCTCTCCTCAGTCCTCTGCTCTGTCCTCAGTCCTCTCCTCAGTCCTCTGCTCTGTCCTCAGTCCTCTCCTCAGTCCTCTGCTCTGTCCTCGGTCCTCTCCTCAGTCCTCTGCTCTGTCCTCTGCTCTGTCCTCAGTCCTCTCCTCGGTCCTCTCCTCGGTCCTCTCCTCAGTCCTCTCCTCTGTCCTCTGCTCTGTCCTCAGTCCTCTCCTCAGTCCTCTCCTCGGTCCTCTCCTCGGTCCTCCCCTCGGTCCTCTCCTCAGTCCTCCCCTCGGTCCTCTCCTCAGTCCTCTGCTCTGTCCTCAGTTCTCTCCTCGGTCCTCTCCTCGGTCCTCTCCTCGGTCCTCTCCTCAGTCCTCTCCTCAGTCCTCTCCTCTGTCCTCTGCTCTGTCCTCGGTCCTCTCCTCAGTCCTCTGCTCTGTCCTCTGCTCTGTCCTCAGTCCTCTCCTCGGTCCTCTCCTCGGTCCTCTCCTCTGTCCTCTGCTCTGTCCTCAGTCCTCTCCTCAGTCCTCTCCTCGGTCCTCTCCTCGGTCCTCTCCTCGGTCCTCTGCTCTGTCCTCAGTCCTCTCCTCGGTCCTCTCCTCGGTCCTCTCCTCGGTCCTCTCCTCAGTCCTCTCCTCTGTCCTCTGCTCTGTCCTCAGTCCTCTCCTCAGTCCTCTCCTCAGTCCTCTCCTCAGTCCTCTCCTCGGTCCTCTCCTCGGTCCTCTGCTCAGTCCTCTCCTCAGTCCTCTCCTCGGTCCTCTCCTCGGTCCTCTCCTCGGTCCTCTCCTCTATCCTCTCCTCGGTCCTCTCCTCGGTCCTCTGCTCAGTCCTCTCCTCTGTCCTCTGCTCTGTCCTCGGTCCTCTCCTCTGTCCTCTGCTCTGTGCTCTGTCCTCTCCTCGGTCCTCTCCTCAGTCCTCTCCTCAGTCCTCTGCTCTGTCCTCAGTCCTCTCCTCAGTCCTCTCCTCATTCCTCTCCTCAGTCCTCTCCTCAGTCCTCTGCTCTGTCCTCAGTCCTCTCCTCAGTCCTCTGCTCTGTCCTCGGTCCTCTCCTCAGTCCTCTGCTCTGTCCTCTGCTCTGTCCTCGGTCCTCTCCTCGGTCCTCTCCTCGGTCCTCTCCTCTGTCCTCTGCTCTGTCCTCAGTCCTCTCCTCAGTCCTCTCCTCGGTCCTCTCCTCGGTCCTCTCCTCGGTCCTCTCCTCGGTCCTCTCCTCGGTCCTCTCCTCGGTCCTCTCCTCGGTCCTTTCCTCGGTCCTCTCCTCTGTCCTCTGCTCTGTCCTCAGTCCTCTCCTCGGTCCTCTCCTCGGTCCTCTCCTCGGTCCTCTCCTCGGTCCTCTGCTCTGTCCTCAGTCCTCTCCTCGGTCCTCTCCTCAGTCCTCTCCTCAGTCCTCTGCTCTGTCCTCAGTCCTCTCCTCAGTCCTCTGCTCTGTCCTCTCCTCGATCCTCTCCTCAGTCCTCTCCTCAGTCTTCTCCTCAGTCCTCTCCTCAGTCCTCTCCTCAGTCCTCTCCTCAGTCCTCTCCTCAGTCCTCTGCTCTGTCCTCGGTCCTCTCCTCAGTCCTCTGCTCTGTCCTCAGTCCTCTCCTCAGTCCTCTCCTCAGTCCTCTGCTCTGTCCTCGGTCCTCTCCTCAGTCCTCTGCTCTGTCCTCAGTCCTCTCCTCAGTCCTCTGCTCTGTCCTCGGTCCTCTCCTCAGTCCTCTGCTCTGTCCTCAGTCCTCTCCTCGGTCCTCTCCTCGGTCCTCTCCTCGGTCCTCTCCTCGGTCCTCTGCTCGGTCCTCTCCTCAGTCCTCTCCTCGGTCCTCTCCTCGGTCCTCTCCTCGGTCCTTTCCTCGGTCCTCTCCTCGGTCCTCTCCTCGGTCCTCTGCTCAGTCCTCTCCTCTGTCCTCTCCTCTGTCCTCTCCTCGGTCCTCTCCTCGGTCCTCTCCTCGGTCCTCTCCTCGGTCCTCTCCTCTGTCCTCTGCTCTGTCCTCGGTCCTCTCCTCTGTCCTCTGCTCTGTCCTCAGTCCTCTCCTCGGTCCTCTGCTCTGTCCTCAGTCCTCTCCTCGGTCCTCTCCTCGGTCCTCTGCTCTGTCCTCTCCTCGGTCCTCTCCTCGGTCCTCTCCTCGGTCCTCTGCTCTGTCCTCAGTCCTCTCCTCGGTCCTCTCCTCTGTCCTCTCCTCGGTCCTCTCCTCGGTCCTCTCCTCGGTCCTCTCCTCAGTCCTCTCCTCGGTCCTCTCCTCGGTCCTCTCCTCGGTCCTCTCCTCAGTCCTCTGCTCAGTCCTCTCCTCGGTCCTCTGCTCTGTCCTCTCCTCAGTCCTCTCCTCGGTCCTCTGCTCTGTCCTCTCCTCGGTCCTCTCCTCGGTCCTCTCCTCGGTCCTCTGCTCGGTCCTCTCCTCGGTCCTCTCCTCGGTCCTCTCCTCGGTCCTCTGCTCTGTCCTCAGTCCTCTCCTCGGTCCTCTCCTCGGTCCTCTCCTCTGTCCTCTGCTCTGTCCTCTCCTCGGTCCTCTCCTCGGTCCTCTCCTCGGTCCTCTCCTCGGTCCTCTGCTCTGTCCTCTCCTCAGTCCTCTCCTCGGTCCTCTCCTCTGTCCTCTGCTCTGTCCTCTCCTCGGTCCTCTCCTCGGTCCTCTCCTCAGTCCTCTCCTCAGTCCTCTCCTCAGTCCTCTCCTCAGTCCTCTGCTCTGTCCTCAGTCCTCTCCTCAGTCCTCTGCTCTGTCCTCGGTCCTCTCCTCAGTCCTCTGCTCTGTCCTCTGCTCTGTCCTCGGTCCTCTCCTCGGTCCTCTCCTCGGTCCTCTCCTCTGTCCTCTGCTCTGTCCTCAGTCCTCTCCTCAGTCCTCTCCTCGGTCCTCTCCTCGGTCCTCTCCTCGGTCCTCTCCTCGGTCCTCTCCTCGGTCCTTTCCTCGGTCCTCTCCTCTGTCCTCTGCTCTGTCCTCAGTCCTCTCCTCGGTCCTCTCCTCGGTCCTCTCCTCGGTCCTCTCCTCGGTCCTCTCCTCAGTCCTCTGCTCTGTCCTCAGTCCTCTCCTCGGTCCTCTCCTCGGTCCTCTCCTCAGTCCTCTCCTCAGTCCTCTGCTCTGTCCTCAGTCCTCTCCTCAGTCCTCTGCTCTGTCCTCTCCTCGGTCCTCTCCTCAGTCCTCTCCTCAGTCTTCTCCTCAGTCCTCTCCTCAGTCCTCTCCTCAGTCCTCTCCTCAGTCCTCTCCTCAGTCCTCTCCTCAGTCCTCTGCTCTGTCCTCGGTCCTCTCCTCAGTCCTCTGCTCTGTCCTCAGTCCTCTCCTCAGTCCTCTCCTCAGTCCTCTGCTCTGTCCTCGGTCCTCTCCTCAGTCCTCTGCTCTGTCCTCAGTCCTCTCCTCAGTCCTCTGCTCTGTCCTCGGTCCTCTCCTCAGTCCTCTGCTCTGTCCTCAGTCCTCTCCTCGGTCCTCTCCTCGGTCCTCTCCTCGGTCCTCTCCTCGGTCCTCTCCTCGGTCCTCTGCTCGGTCCTCTCCTCAGTCCTCTCCTCGGTCCTCTCCTCGGTCCTCTCCTCGGTCCTTTCCTCGGTCCTCTCCTCGGTCCTCTCCTCGGTCCTCTGCTCAGTCCTCTCCTCTGTCCTCTCCTCGGTCCTCTCCTCGGTCCTCTCCTCGGTCCTCTCCTCGGTCCTCTCCTCTGTCCTCTGCTCTGTCCTCGGTCCTCTCCTCTGTCCTCTGCTCTGTCCTCAGTCCTCTCCTCGGTCCTCTGCTCTGTCCTCAGTCCTCTCCTCGGTCCTCTCCTCGGTCCTCTGCTCTGTCCTCTCCTCGGTCCTCTCCTCGGTCCTCTCCTCGGTCCTCTGCTCTGTCCTCAGTCCTCTCCTCGGTCCTCTCCTCTGTCCTCTCCTCGGTCCTCTCCTCGGTCCTCTCCTCGGTCCTCTCCTCAGTCCTCTCCTCGGTCCTCTCCTCGGTCCTCTCCTCGGTCCTCTCCTCAGTCCTCTGCTCAGTCCTCTCCTCGGTCCTCTGCTCTGTCCTCTCCTCAGTCCTCTCCTCGGTCCTCTGCTCTGTCCTCTCCTCGGTCCTCTCCTCGGTCCTCTCCTCGGTCCTCTGCTCGGTCCTCTCCTCGGTCCTCTCCTCGGTCCTCTCCTCGGTCCTCTGCTCTGTCCTCAGTCCTCTCCTCGGTCCTCTCCTCGGTCCTCTCCTCTGTCCTCTGCTCAGTCCTCTCCTCGGTCCTCTCCTCGGTCCTCTCCTCGGTCCTCTGCTCTGTCCTCTCCTCAGTCCTCTCCTCGGTCCTCTCCTCTGTCCTCTGCTCTGTCCTCTCCTCGGTCCTCTCCTCGGTCCTCTCCTCGGTCCTCTCCTCGGTCCTCTCCTCGGTCCTCTGCTCTGTCCTCTCCTCAGTCCTCTCCTCGGTCCTCTGCTCTGTCCTCTCCTCGGTCCTCTCCTCGGTCCTCTCCTCGGTCCTCTGCTCGGTCCTCTCCTCGGTCCTCTGCTCTGTCCTCAGTCCTCTCCTCGGTCCTCTCCTCGGTCCTCTCCTCTGTCCTCTGCTCTGTCCTCTCCTCGGTCCTCTCCTCGGTCCTCTCCTCGGTCCTCTGCTCTGTCCTCAGTCCTCTCCTCGGTCCTCTCCTCGGTCCTCTCCTCTGTCCTCTGCTCTGTCCTCTCCTCGGTCCTCTCCTCGGTCCTCTCCTCGGTCCTCTCCTCAGTCCTCTCCTCGGTCCTCTCCTCGGTCCTCTCCTCGGTCCTCTCCTCGGTCCTCTCCTCGGTCCTCTCCTCAGTCCTCTGCTCTGTAATCAGCCTGACTGGAGCTTAAGGAGGGCTTTTTATTGATAAAATCTGAAGCATTATTTGGACATCTCCCCTCAATGTATATTGTGATATGTTAGGAGATCATTCATTCAGGATTAAAAAGTCGCTGTCCTCCTCATGTAGGGTGTCGTTGTCCTCCTCATGCAGGGTGTCGCTGTCCTCCTCATGTAGGGTGTCGTTGTCCTCCTCATGCAGGGTGTCGCTGTACTCCTCATGTAGGGTGTCGTTGTCCTCCTCATGCAGGGTGTCGCTGTCCTCCTCATGTAGGGTGTCGCTGTACTCCTCATGCAGGGTGTCGCTGTCCTCCTCATGCAGGGTGTTGCTGTCCTCCTCATGCAGGGTGTCGCTTTAGTCCTCATGCAGGGTGTCGCTTTAGTCCTCATGCAGGGTGTCGCTTTACTCCTCATGCAGGGTGTCGCTGTCCTCCTCATGCAGGGTGTCGCTGTCCTCCTCATGCACGGTGTCACTGTTTTCCTCATGCAGGGTGTCGCTGTCCTCCTCATGCAGGGTGTCACTGTCCTCCTCATGCAGGGTGTCGCTGTCCTCCTCATGTAGGGTGTCACTGTCCTCCTCATGCAGGGTGTCACTGTCCTCCTCATGCACGGTGTCGCTGTCCTCCTCATGTAGGGTGTCACTGTCCTCCTCATGCACGGTGTCGCTGTCCTCCTCATGTAGGGTGTCACTGTCCTCCTCATGCACGGTGTCACTGTCCTCCTCATGTAGGGTGTCACTGTCCTCCTCATGCAGGGTGTCACTGTCCTCATGCACGGTGTCGCTGTCCTCCCCATGCACGGTGTCGCTGTCCTCCTCATGCAGGGTGTCGCTGTCCTCCTCATGCAGGGTGTCGCTGTCCTCCTCATGCAGGGTGTCGCTGTCCTCCTCATGCAGGGTGTCGCTGTCCTCCTCATGCACGGTGTCGCTGTCCTCCTCATGCACGGTGTCGCTGTCCTCCTCATGCACGGTGTCGCTGTCCTCCTCATGCACGGTGTCGCTGTCCTCCTCATGCACGGTGTCGCTGTACTCCTCATGTAGGGTGTCACTGTACTCCTCATGCAGGGTGTCGCTGTCCTCCTCATGCACGGTGTCGCTGTACTCCTCATGCAGGGTGTCGCTGTACTCCTCATGCAGGGTGTCGCTGTCCTCCTCATGCACGGTGTCACTGTACTCCTCATGCAGGGTGACACCGATGTTGCTCCCTGCTACGCTTCCCATTTTCAATAGAAACTAATAGTAAATATTCTCTCTTCAGATTTGTGTGATGTCTCTTCCATGATTGCTCTTTGTACACTGCAAGCCTGATTTCCACTTTCAGCTGGTGTGTGGTGACTGCTAATTGTACTGAATGATCTGAAATGGTGTCCAATGGCTTTAGAAGGGAGGGGGCGGGGCACACGGATCTGATCATCTATGGAAGAGATTTATAAATGTTACTTTTCTGTCTTTTCACATATTTGGGAAATAAAAGAAACATTTTCATTATTTATAATAAACATAAATCAGCAGAATGTGCAGTGCTGGAAAAAGTATTCATACCCCTTGGAATATCCCACATTTTGTCATGTGACAACCCAAAAACATAAATGTATTTTATTGGGATTTTATGTGATAGACCAACACAAAGTGGAAGGAAAATGTCGATCTCTGGAGGTGGGTTTAGTACATTCGATCTCTCAGGACTTGTAGAGAGTCGCCTGTCTGGCTGGTCAGAGAGCTGTTCCAGGCTTGTTAGGTGTCATCAGTGCGGGACATGGAGGGGCGGATATAGACGGGACAGGGAACGCTGTGCGCCCGCTCTCTGTACGCGCCATTCTCATCACCTTCTCTTCTTCTTCCTGCAGATCAGTTTAATGAATTCACCAGACGCCCACCAGTGACTCCGCCCACCCGCCCGCTATCCTCCGCTAATTGTAAGTATTTCCTTTTACTTCTCTTTATACAGACGCAGTGCAGCCTGGGAAATCCTAGAGTCTGATTGGTCGGATCAACCGGTCCTACTAACACCCGTGCAGTGTACAGGCCAATCCTGGAAGCTTTAAAGTAGAACTAAAGGCATAGCTCCCAACTGTCCCGGATTTTGAGGGACTGTCCCGGATTTTGAGGGACTGTCCCGGATTTTGAGGGACTGTCCCGGATTTCGAGGGCCTGTCCCGGATTTCGAGGGCCTGTCCCGGATTTCGAGGGCCTGTCCCGGATTTCGAGGGCCTGTCCCGGCTTTCGAGGGCCTGTCCCGGCTTTCGAGGGCCTGTCCCTGATTTGGAGCAATGTCCCTCTTTCCTCCTCATTTGTCCCTCATTTTGGTCTGATCCATAGAGTTGTATATAAAATACACTTTTTATCTATCAAAAAGTGTTTCCCAGAGATAAACCTTTCATCTGATTTCTAAATTGCTACATTTGTAAATTCCAAAAGCCAATATAAAGGAATTTCAGTGGTAAAAAAAAGCAGTTTTGGGGTTTAACCAATCTTGTGTTTTTTTGTACAATTCTCCTTTAAGGGGGCGTGGCAGGGGGTGTGTCCTATGCCTGCATACTTTTGCTGATAGGTGTCCCTCATTCCCATCTCAAAAAGTTGGGAGGTGTGCTAAAGGCAAAACTTTTTTTCTTAGTGTTGGATGGAATGGAGAGGGATTAGACCCTCTGTCAGTTTGTATTCCTGTCTGTGTCCCCAATAAGGAGATTCACCCCGCTCTATTTGTCCTGTTTATCATTATCAGTGAAAGTAAAAAGAAAATCCCAAATTTTGGGTCGTCCCCAGAAAATGAATAGAGGGGAAATCTTCCAATGGGGACACTAGTTCTGGTGATCTGGGGGGGGGGGGTCCCCAAGGAATTCCCCTAATTGGCATGGATTTCCTCTCACTTCCTGTTTGGCTATGGGACAGGAAGTGAAGAGAAATCTCCGCAATGGGACACAGATTGCAAAAAAAAAAAAAAAAAAATCTGACAGGGGGTCTAACCCTCCATTACTCCATCCAAAATGGAAAAAAAAAAGTTTTGCCCATATTTGTACTTTAAGTCCAGTTTTGAATGGAGCGGGGGAAGGGTGAAAGACTCCCATCAGGTGTTCCTGATGTTCTTCTGTGTCACGCAGACAGGAAGTGAGGATAAATATTGTCAATGTGGGCACAGAGTAATAAAAATCTGATCTAACCCCCCCCCCCCCCCTTCCCTCACTCCTCCTCCTCCCTCCATCCAAATCTGAAAAACTGGGACAAGAATGTTGGGTACATTTTATTCAAAATGTTGGTGGAGCAATTTGAATCTTCCGGTGTGTGTGCTGGTGGTGCAGACCGGTTACATCTGATCTCCGGGATAGGAAATTCATCAGTCATGTGACTTCTCCCGGATCTGTGCAGTAATCCAGTGTGAGACTTCCTGTAATAAAGACCGCCCACTGCTAACCCTCTCCTTGTGCAGAGGGGCTGGTCTTGTCTCCGCCCACTCCTGTAGTTTTCTGTAGTGGGTGGAGCCTGCTGGGCCCCTCCCACAGCTCTGCTCTCTCTCCTTGTGCAGGGGGGCTGGTCTTGTCTCCGCCCCCTCCTGTAGTTTTCTGTAGTGGGTGGAGCCTGCTGGGCCCCTCCCACAGCACTGCGCTCTGCACAGTGATGATGTCATAGCTACTTTTACAAGGTAATATCTGGATTTTCATGGGGCATTTGATGCACACAAAGTGAATTTTTATATCCTGTGTGGTTATTGAGAAAAATATTTAAATGAAGTTTTTGTGCCCGGAGTTCCGCTTTAATACTGACGGAGGGCGGATCTGCAGCGCTGTCATTGGTTTATGAGGCTGACCGCGCTGATTGTTCAATCTCCTTTAGATCCACCAGAAACTACATAGCACCAGATTGGATACAACCTGAATCGGGAAGGCGGGACCTCACATGACACAGTAGATGTAAAGGAGATTGTAACATGTATGACCAGCTTTGTATTATCAGATACAATGTGTTTCCCCCGGAGTATCCAGCAGATCCCCCACTTTTGTGGACTTCAGTGATAGGACCTCAGTCCATAGAGGGCGACATTCTGAATATTGTACTTATTAGCCCTTAGAGCCCTGGTGCCCAGCATGTGGCCCTTCTGGTACTTATGGTTGGCCCTCGGGTCCCAGCAACCAGTAGTGGGATCATTGTAGAGGGGAGTAATGTCTCTAGCAGTCATCCCCCCAGTCTGTAAAATTCTCCTCCAGACAATCACTTTACTCAAACCATGTCATCCGTCTCTGACTAACTCCGGCATCATGTCCCCCATGTCTGACCATCTCCGGCATCATGTCCCCCATGTCTGACCATCTCCGGCATCATGTCCCCCATCTCTGACCATCTCCACCATCATGTCCCCCATGTCTGACCAACTCCACCATCATGTCCCCCATGTCTGACCAACTCCACCATCATGTCCCCCATGTCTGACCAACTCCACCATCATGTCCCCCATGTCTGACCAACTCCACCATCATGTCCCCCATGTCTGACCAACTCCACCATCATGTCCCCCATGTCTGACCATCCCCGGCATCATGTCCCCCATCTCTGACCATCTCCACCATCATCTCCCCCATGTCTGACCAACTCCACCATCATGTCCCCCATGTCTGACCATCCCCGGCATCATGTCCCCCATGTCTGACCATCTCCAGCATCATGTCCCCCATGTCTGACCAACTCCAGCCTTGTGTCCCCCATGTCTGACCAACTCCGGCATCATGTCCCCCATCTCTGACCATCTCCAGCATCATGTCCCCCATCTCTGACCATCTCCGGCATCATGTCCCCCATGTCTGACCATCTCCGGCATCATGTCCCCCATGTCTGACCATCTCCAGCATCATGTCCCCCATGTCTGACCAACTCCAGCCTTGTGTCCCCCATGTCTGACCAACTCCGGCATCATGTCCCCCATCTCTGACCATCTCCAGCATCATGTCCCCCATGTCTGACCATCTCCAGCATCATGTCCCCCATGTCTGACCAACTCCAGCATCATGTCCTCATCTCTGACCATCTCCACCATCATGTCCCCCATCTCTGACCAACTCCGGCATCATGTCCCCCATCTCTGACCAACTCCAGCATCATGTCCCCCATCTCTGACCAACTCCAGCATCATGTCCCCCATCTCTGACCATCTCCAGCCTTGTGTCCCTCATCTCTGACCATCTCCAGCCTTGTGTCCCCCATCTCTGACCATCTCCAGCCTTGTGTCCCCCATCTCTGACTATCTCCAGCCTTGTGTCCCCCATCTCTGACCATCTCCAGCATTGTGTCCCCCATCTCTGACTATCTCCAGGGTTGTGTCCCACTAAAAAGTAATGGCTGCACATCGTGACGTTCCAATTGCCGTTTAATAAAGAACCAAAGTCACACCATGGGACACCAACAAAAAGTCTTGGTAGACGCGTTTCACATAATGATATTGTGCTTGATCATTAGTTTAAGCACAATATGATTGTGTGAAACGTGTCTACAGAGACTTTTTGTTGGTGTCCCATGGTGTGACTTTGGTGGTTCTTTATTAAACGGCAATTGGAACGTCACGATGTGCAGCCATTACTTTTTATCCTGACATTGTTTACGGACGGCGGGCCGGGGCCCATCAGGTTATCTGTCTCACCTGGAGCAGCGAGGTCTTTGCACTTTGTTGTGTACCCCCCTCTTTTGACCATCTCCAGCATTGTGTCCTCCATCTTTGACAATCCAATATAGAACTACATATACTGAATGTTATGTGTGGCCCTAGGGATGTCAGGGGCCACAACTGGGACCCTCTATGTCTAGAAAATTGACCACCACTACCTTTTAAAGAATAATTCCAGGCATGTTATACATGGATACATTGGTCCTGTGATAGCGTGATTTTTCGGTGGCACCGGACATCTGTCCGCGCGGTTGTATCCTCCTCATCGGGTGCCGTCATCCCCGTCCTCACTGCATCATAATTTAGGCGAGGAGCGGCAGTGCGGACCGAGGACGCACACATAGTGGCGGTGTGGGGCTCTCGGGGTCCGCGATGTAACAAATATTGTAATAACAGGTGTGTGAGCGCCATGTAAATCTGTACGGAGATATTAATTGCAGCTGGCGGGTCCTATTACCGATTCATTCCGCCGGTACTCGGCACGCCGAGATTAATTGCTGCACCGCGGCTCCGCTGACAGGCCGGAGATAGAAGGACCCTCGTTTAATGTCTTCATACAGCCCGAGGGACGCAGGTTTTTACCCGAAACAACCCCGCCAGTGTTTTGTCAGCCATCATTGTTCTGCCAGCATGGCGGTAACCCGAGACGGGCGCCAAGAATGCGGCATGGGAACCGCGCGCTGCTATTTAAAGTGCGGTCTTGTCATAGTGAAAGCAATTGACAATAATATGAACTAATATTAGGAGCATTGGCTCACGCTGTAAGTTACACCTGAAACACGAGAGAATGCGTGTGATACAACGCACACCCCTCTATAAATAGCGCAGCTTCCATCTTCGGTGTCCGTCCAAACGCAGGCTGGTGAGAGACTCTTCTCCTGGTATAGATCGATATCTGTGTGTGTGTGAAGAGAGACTGGAGTCCTCCAGCAGTGCAGAGTATTTCAGGAGAGGAGAGTTATAGAGGAAGGAGCAGAGTCCTCCAGCAGAGTATTTCAGGAGAGGAGAGTTATAGAGGAAGGAGAGGAGTCCTCCAGCACAGTATTTCAGGAGAGGAGAGTTATAGAGGAAGGAGAGGAGTCCTCCAGCAGTGCAGAGTATTTCAGGAGAGGAGAGTTGTAGAGGACGGAGCAGAGTCCTCCAGCAGTGCAGAGTATTTCAGGAGAGGAGAGTTTTATAGAGGGAGGAGCAGAGTCCTCCAGCAGTGCAGAGTATTTCAGGAGAGGAGAGTTTTATAGAGGGAGGAGCAGAGTCCTCCAGCAGAGCAGAGTATTTCAGGAGAGGAGAGTTATAGAGGAAGGAGAGGAGTCCTCCAGCAGTGCAGAGTATTTCAGGAGAAGAGAGTTATGGAGGAAGGAGCAGAGTCCTCCAGCAGAGCAGAGTATTTCAGGAGAGGAGAGTTATAGAGGGAGGAGCAGAGTCCTCCAGCAGAGTATTTCAGGAGAGGAGAGTTATAGAGGGAGGAGCAGAGTCCTCCAGCAGAGTATTTCAGGAGAGGAGAGTTATAGAGGAAGGAGCAGAGTCCTCCAGCAGAGTATTTCAGGAGAGGAGACTTATAGTGGAAGGAGCAGAGTCCTCCAGCAGTGCAGAGTATTTCAGGAGAGGAGAGTTATAGAGGAAGGAGCAGAGTCCTCCAGCAGTGCAGAGTATTTCAGGAGAGGAGAGTTATAGAGGAAGGAGCAGAGTCCTCCAGCAGTGCAGAGTACTTCAGGAGAGGAGAGTTATAGAGGGAGGAGCAGAGTCCTCCAGCAGTGCAGAGTATTTCAGGAGAGGAGAGTTATAGAGGAAGGAGCAGAGTCCTCCAGCAGAGCAGAGTATTTCAGGAGAGGAGAGTTATAGAGGAAGGAGCAGAGTCCTCCAGCAGAGTATTTCAGGAGAGGAGAGTTATAGAGGAAGGAGCGGAGTCCTCCAGCAGTGCAAAGTATTTCAGGAGAGGAGAGTTATAGGGCAAGGAGCAGAGTCCTCCAGCAGTGCAGAGTATTTCAGGAGAGGAGAGTTATAGGGGAAGGAGCAGAGTCCTCCAGCAGTGCAGAGTATTTCAGGAGAGGAGAGTTATAGGGGAAGGAGCAGAGTCCTCCAGCAGTGCAGAGTATTTCAGGAGAGGAGAGTTATAGGGGAAGGAGCAGAGTCCTCCAGCAGAGCAGAGTATTTCAGGAGAGGAGAGTTATAGAGGAAGGAGCAGAGTCCTCCAGCAGAGCAGAGTATTTCAGGAGAGGAGAGTTAGAGGAAGGAGCAGAGTCCTCCAGCAGAGCAGAGTATTTCAGGAGAGGAGAGTTAGAGGAAGGAGCAGAGTCCTCCAGCAGAGTATTTCAGGAGAGGAGAGTTGTAGAGGAAGGAGCAGAGTCCTCCAGCAGAGTATTTCAGGAGAGGAGAGTTGTAGAGGAAGGAGCAGAGTCCTCCAGCAGAGTATTTCAGGAGAGGAGAGTTATAGAGGGAGGAACAGAGTCCTCCAGCAGAGTATTTCAGGAGAGGAGAGTTATAGAGGAAGGAGCAGAGTCCTCCAGCAGAGCAGAGTATTTCAGGAGAGGAGAGTTATAGAGGAAGGAGCAGAGTCCTCCAGCAGAGCAGAGTATTTCAGGAGAGGAGAGTTATAGAGGAAGGAGCAGAGTCCTCCAGCAGTGCAGAGTATTTCAGGAGAGGAGAGTTATAGAGGAAGGAGCAGAGTCCTCCAGCAGAGCAGAGTATTTCAGGAGAGGAGAGTTATAGAGGAAGGAGCAGAGTCCTCCAGCAGTGCAGAGTATTTCAGGAGAGGAGAGTTATAGGGCAAGGAGCAGAGTCCTCCAGCAGTGCAGAGTATTTCAGGAGAGGAGAGTTATAGGGGAAGGAGCAGAGTCCTCCAGCAGTGCAGAGTATTTCAGGAGAGGAGAGTTATAGAGGAAGGAGCAGAGTCCTCCAGCAGTGCAGAGTATTTCAGGAGAGGAGAGTTATAGAGGAAGGAGCAGAGTCCTCCAGCAGAGCAGAGTATTTCAGGAGAGGAGAGTTAGAGGAAGGAGCAGAGTCCTGCAGCAGTGCCGAGTATTTCAGGAGAGGAGAGTTGGAGAAAGGAGATATAAATGATGTATCCCGGGTTGGTTTGTTGGGTTTTGCACGGAGCTGTGTCCCTGTCCCAGAATGGAAGTTGGGATTTGCTGACTCCGGATCTTTTGCGCACTAATAATGACAGAATAAAGAAGCGCAGAGACTTGTGCGGCACATCGATGACATCATCGCGTTGTGTAATAAGTCCACATCTCTCCCCCGCACGGCTCGCACATTCAATAACCATCAATAACAGGAAATGAGAAGGCGGAGGGTCCCGGCGTGATTTGGGATAAGATTTTGGAAAATGTGAAGGAGTAGGTGGAATAATTGGATCTGGAGAATTTGGCCCTCGGGGGCCCCGCGCTGTGCTCAGCACACTTTTCTGCCCTTGTGCAGCGATGACGGCGAGTCTTGCAGTCGGTCTTTGTTCCGTCATCTCTCCAGATTTATAACGTGACAAAGTTTCATTTACATGCATGATATAGAGAGAGCGCTCCGTCCAAACTGCGCCATCGGGGAGAGATAAATCGATTTGTGTGAATTATGAACTGAGAGCGATCGGCTTACCCCATGATGGAAATGTTCGTGTTTAGCGCTGGTGGTGTGGGCGTGACACCCCCTCCCAAAGATCCGCCGGACTTTTCTTGCATAGGAAATAATAATAAGAACAATGTATCAGTGCGGAGCTTGTGTGTTTGAACTTGCAGAACTCAATATTGATCTGTTGATTTCATGGCCCATTATGACATGTCTTCCAATAGATCAATACTTCACAGATATAAGGAATATCCGACACTGGGAAGGTGGAGCAGAGCTATATCTGGGGATCTGGATGATAATAGAGACTATCAAACATCTTTCTGTTTTTCTCCTCTCAGACCTTCTCTAGCGTTGTGTCCTCATCTCTAACTCCAGCATTGTATCCCCCATTTCTGACCATCTCCAGCCTTATCTACTCCATCTCTGACCAGCTCCAGAATTGTGTCCCCCCATCTCTGAAAACTCCAACATTGTGTCCCCCATTTCTGACCATCTCCAGCCTTATCTACTCCATCTCTGACCAGCTCCAGAATTGTGTCCCCCCATCTCTGAAAACTCCAACATTGTGTCCCCCATTTCTGACCATCTCCAGCCTTATCTACTCCATCTCTGACCAGTTCCAGAATTGTGTCCCCCCATCTCTGAAAACTCCAACATTGTGTCCCCCATTTCTGACCATCTCCAGCCTTATCTACTCCATCTCTGACCAGTTCCAGAATTGTGTCCCCCCATCTCTGAAAACTCCAACATTGTGTCCCCCATTTCTGACCATCTTCAGCCTTGTGTACTCCATCTCTGACCAGCTCAAGAATTGTGTCCCCCCCATCTCTGAAAACTCCAACATTGTGTCCCCCATTTCTGACCATCTCCAGCCTTATCTACTCCATCTCTGACCAGCTCCAGAATTGTGTCCCCCCATCTCTGAAAACTCCAGCATTGTATCCCCCATTTCTGACCATCTCCAGCCTTATCTACTCCATCTCTGACCAGTTCCAGAATTGTGTCCCCCCCATCTCTGAAAACTCCAACATTGTGTCCCCCATTTCTGACCATCTCCAGCATTTTGTCCCCTGTTTCTGACCTTCTCTAGCATTGTGTCCCCATCTCTGACCATCTCCAGCGTTGTGTCCCCCTTCTATGACCACCTCCAATCTCGTGTCCTCCATCCATGACCACCTCCAGCCTTCTGTCCTCCATCTCTGACCATCTCAGGCATTGTGTCCCCAATCTCTGGCCATGTCTAGCATTGTACCCCCATCCATGACCAACTGCAGCATTGTGTCCCCATCTCTGACCATCTCCAGTATTGTGTCCCCATGTCTAGCGTTGTGTCCCCCGTCCATGACCACCTCCAACCTTGTGTCCTCCATCTCTAACCAACTCAGCATTGTGCCCCCATCCATGACCATCTCGGGCATTGTGTCCCCCAACTCTGACCATCTCCGGCATTGTGTCCCCAAACTCTGACCATGTCTAGCATTGTAACCCCATTAATGACCAACTCCAGCATTGTGTCCCCCATCTCTGACCATCTCCAGCATTGTGTCCCCAAACTCTGACCATGTCCACCATTGTACCCCCATTCTCTGACCATGTCCAGCATTGTATCCCCATTCATGACCAACTCCAGCATTGTGTCCCCCAACTCCAGCCATCTCCGGCCTTGTGTCCCTCAACTCTGACCATCTCCAGCATTGTGTCCCCAAACTCTGACCATGTCCAGCATTGTACCCCCATTCATGACCAACTCCAGCATTGTACCCCCATTCATGACCAACTCCAGCATTGTGTCCCCCAACTCTGACCATCTCCGGCATTGTGTCCCTCAACTCTGACCATCTCCGGCATTGTGTCCCCAAACTCTGACCATGTCCAGCATTTTACCCCCATTCATGACCAACTCCAGCATTGTGTCCCCCAACTCCAGCCATCTCCGACATTGTGTCCCTCAACTCTGACCATCTCCGACATTGTGTCCCCCAACTCTGACCATCTCCGACATTGTGTCCCCCAACTCTGACCATCTCCGACATTGTGTCCCCCAACTCTGACCATCTCCGACATTGTGTCCCCAAACTCTGACCATGTCTAGCATTGTAACCCCATTCATGACCAACTCCAGCATTGTGTCCCCCATCTCTGACCATCTCCAGCATTATGCCCCCATCCATGACCACTTCCAGCCTTGTGTCCCCCATCTCTGACCATCTCCCTTTCCCCCCTTCATTCATGCTTTCTGTATCTCTCTGCTTTATTAGCAACACTAAGCCCTTTTCTCATCTCCGGGTTGGGGGCTGGTGAGGGTCTCTGTGGTAGAAGTATTATAGGTGATCATGGAGGGATGGGGATCGGGGATCATTATCACACTGGTGGGCAGGGTTGCCAACCGCCAGTAAATTTACCGACAGTTTGTAAACACCTGAAATTTTTTTTTTTACAACTGCCAGTAAATATCAGGAGCTGATAATTTCTTGCGGTGTTGACTTTTTAAGTGTAAATCAAGCAAATTACTGAATTACAAATATCGATATTGTCAGTGCTTCCATATCATGTTTATACTGTTCAAATATTCACTGTGTTAGTGTTCAATAGGAGTTCTGTAATTTCTCAGGTTGTCATTAAAAATGTGCTCTGCCAGTAAAATGTCCATGTTTTGTCAGTAAAAAAATGCTGCGGGAGGTTGGCAACCCTGCTGGTGGGACAGTTAGCGCTCTATAGGTAGATGGAAGTTGCCAGACCTCGGCTCCGCCATGATGGAAGTATCTTAGAATTGATTGTTCTGGAACCTCTGAAATGGTCCTATTGGTGTTACTGTCAATAGCAGTGATGGTCATGCGCTGTGTCTGGATTCTTGGCTGGTGGCTTCCACACACAGAAGGATTTCCACCATTTCCTCAGTTTGTGATAGAAATAAATAATTTGTTGTGTGGTAGAAGAATCACACCACAGATTTGTAGTCCAGATACAAATGTATTCCAATAGAAGATCTGCTAGAAGACAATACAAAGTTTCCATTACCACTTTGGAAGCACAACGGACATAGTCAGGCCCAGCCATGATGGAAGTATCTGGCGCTCTCAGTAAGTAATAATATCTGACAGCCAGCAGTGAGCTCGGTGTGCCAGGAGTGGCGGTAATTGATTGGAGACGTAGGACGGGGAGTTGTGTGTAAATGGTGATCCAGGGGACACGGCTAAGTGACAGGTACACGGATAATCTCCATATGATAATCATGTTGGGTTAATGAGTGTAATTTATAATCTTTGTCATCGTTGGAGCTTGCGTACAGCGCCCGGAGTCCCCAGGAAGGAAAAGCATAATTAACCCCTTCTCTCCCAGAGGAGACGGCACAATGGCAGGTTATTAAATAACCAGACAAATTAGAGAATGTTAATAGTGGCGGGGAACATTAATTCCATCTATAGATTCCCTCTCCTCTTCTGCGCTCCCACCAATCTGGCAGGATTCAGTGAGCGCTCAACCGTCCTCACTCGGGGAAATTCTTTGCTTTTTTTTCTTTTTTTTTTCTTGAGGTCTGGAATGGCTTTCCAAAACTGAACTCTGATACATTGTACAGTGTGTGAGAAGATCTGTAGAACCTTCATAGAATATGAGCTTGGTGTCTCTTCTTTCCAGTCTTCTTTTTCTCCTATTCTTCTTCCTCTCCTCCTTTTTTTCTTCCTCTTCTTTTTCTCTCTTCTTCCTCTCCCCTTTCTTTGCTTTTCCCCTCTTCTTCCTCTCCTTCTCCCTCTTCTTTCTCCCTCTTCTTTCTTCGTTTCTTCATTCTCCTCTCCTCTTCTCTTTCTCTTTTCTTTCTCTTCCTCTTTTCTTTCTCTCCTCTTCTTCTCCTCTCCCTCTTCCTCTCCTCTTGCTCTCCTGTTTTCTTCCTCTTCTTTTTCTCTCCTCTTCCTCTCCTCTTTCTTTACTATTCCACTCTCCTTACTTTCCTTCTTTTCTTCCTTTTCCTCCCCTTTCCTATTCCTTCTCTTCCTCTCCTCACCCTCTTCCTCTCCTCTTCCTCTCCTCTTCCTCTTCCTCTTCCTCTCCCTCTTCCTCTCCCTCTTCCTCTCCTCTTCCTCTTCCTCTCCTCTTTTCTTCCTCTTCTCTTCCTCTCCTCTTCCTCTCCTCTTGCTCTCCTGTTTTCTTCCTCTTTTTTCTCTCCTCTTTCTTTACTATTCCCCTCTCCTTCCTCTCCCTCTTCCATCACCCTCTCCCTCTCCCTTTCCTCTCCTCCTTTTCTTCCTCTTCCTCCCCTTTCCTATTCATCTTTTATCTTTTTTTTTCTCTTTTTCTCTTCCTCTCCTCTTCCTCTTCTTCTCCATTACCTCTTCGTCTCCTCTTTATCTTCCTCTTCTTTTTCTCTCCTCCTCCTCCTCTCCTCTCTTTGCTTTTCCCCTCTTCTTCCTCTTCCTCTTCCACTCCCCCTCCTTTTCTTCTTTTCTTAATTTTCCTCTCTTCTCTTCTCTCCTCTTCCTCTCCTCTCTGCTTCCTCTTCTTCCCCTCTTTCTCTTCTTCCCCTCTACCTCTTCTTCCCCTCTACCTCTTCTTCCCCTCTACCTCTTCTTCCCCTCTACCTCTTCTTCCCCTCTACCTCTTCTTCCCCTCTACCTCTTCTTTTCCGCTTCCTCTTCTTTTCCTCTTCCTCTTCTTTTCCTCTTCCTCTTCTTTTCCTCTTCCTCTTCTTCCCCTCTTCCTCTTCTTCCCCTCTTCTTCCCCTCTTCTTCCCCTCTTCCTCTTCGTCCCCTCTTCCTCTTCGTCCCCTCTTCCTCTTCGTCCCCTCTTCCTCTTCTTCCCCTCTTCCTCTTCTTCCCCTCTTCCTCTTCTTCCCCTCTTCCTCTTCTTCCCCTCTTGTTCACCTAATCTTCCTTTGCCTCTTCCTCTTCTTATCCTCTTTTCTTCCTCTTCATGTTCTATATCTCTCCTCTTCTTGATTTTCTTCCTCTTATCTTACCCTTTCTCTTCCCTCCTCTCCTCTCCCTCTTCCTATCCTTTTCTTCCTAATACTCTTCTCTTCCTCTTCTTCTTCCTCTTCTCTCAGTTTTAGTGGCATTTGATCTATGAATGGTGACGGAGATCTCAGTAGTGATGTGTGTGGTTACAGTAAAGATTGGCTACAATACGGTACAGCTGGCCCCGGGATTGGACATGCTGGGAGTTTCTCCTCAGATTTGGCCGTCCTGGATCAGCAGAAAAAACCTTCACCCGGTATACATATAATTACAAAGCGGCATGGTGGGGGGTTGGGAGGGGATTAAGACTCTCTGCGCTCTCGGAGGAGTCGCCTGTTCTCCGGCAGGCCTCGGCTCTTGAATAATTCTCTGATAGAAAATGTTCTACAGGAGTCGGAATTTTTAAAGTGTATCCGACTTGTCCATATTCTGTCACCTGTGATGTCATCGGCTCTTTCCAGGATGGTGCTCTTCCATCGTCTTCTCCATTCTTCATGTTCCTCTCTGGATGGCGGCCAATATTTCCCAATTTGGCTCTTGGCTGCATTTAAGGGGTTTGGTAGCAAAGCCTTCCTATACCTTATATTGGGGAGGGGTGTGATATGGAGTCGGAGGGTCCAGGGCCCCATTGGGGGAGGGGCGGGGGGGGTGTAATGATTTTCACTATTGGGTTTAAATTTGTTTCCAATAATTGTAATTAGTGCGACTGCCGCCAAATGTGGGCAAGGGGGCCCCGGGGTCAGTTCTCATCTTCGGCATCCCGAGGACATGCTTCTCTTCTCTCCCCCACTATCCAGAGCGTAGAGGAAGAAGGAAGGATGCTCGGTGTGGTCAGTGATCTCACACATATGTTTTCAGTTTTCTCTGCCGGCGTTGGGCTCTGTCGTGTGTCATAGTGATTGAGGTTTTTAGAAGTTCAGACTGGAAAGAAACTTCCTCTTAATTCATTTTGCTTTAACAGAAATGTAACTGGGTGACATTTAGCTTGCCCCATGTGTTAATGTTTTCATTCCTTGTTAAATCTTAGTGCAGCTGATCTCCTGTCACCTCTTTGCAGCCACTTCCCATCTTCATGCACTCCAGTGATGGCAGCATGGCATCTCCTCTTCCTCTTCTTCTCCTCTTCCTCTTCTTCTCCTCTTCCTCTTCTTCTCCTCTTCTTCTCCTCTTCCTCTTCTTCTCCTCTTCCTCTTCTTCTCTTCCTCTTCTTCTCCTCTTCCTCTTCTTCTCCTCTTATATCTCAGGACGTGTTTCCTGATGGTGACAAAAATGGGGTGACAACTCAGGAGCACAATTGGGAGACATGGACAGAGTGTTGTCACCCTATAACAAGAAGTGCCTGAAGAGGGACCTCCATGGCGGGATCGCCGGGGATTATTTTAGTGAAAGGTGCAGATATAGAAATACTGAAGGTTACTTTTTGAAGTGACAATAATTAATTTTTAGTAATTTATTAAAATGGAAGAATATTTTTCCGGCATATGATCCCTTTACATTGCGGCTGCGGTCACGTGTTCACCCCGTGTCCGCACATCTGTGCCGCCGCTGTAAAATAATACATGTGAAAAAGTATCATTTGTATGGAAATACAGATTCTAATTCTCCTACGTACTCCCAGCGACTCCGGCGGGCCGGCCCCTCGGCTTGGACGGGCCTCAGCTTTCCATTTTACGTTTTGGACACGAGACAGAAAGCCGTTCCGTGCTGCCGCCGCCGCCCACTTTTTATTATTGTGCCGCCATAATGGGAGCCCCGCGTACATTAAATTATCACGCGATCCGCTTAGAATGTAACGCCTGAATATGTAAGAGCTCTTTATTTTCAAAGAGAAACAATCCATCTATCTATCTATCTATCTATCTATCTATCTATCTATCTATCTATCTATCTATCTATCTATCTATGTATCGTGCCTTGAAATTTTCCCCATTTTGTCATGTTTAGATCAGGGGTTGCCCAACCTTTTGAAGAGCGAGGGCCACCTAAGCGACTTGGTAAGTGGTCATGGGAAACAAGCGGAGCGGGTGGATGGCAGGTCCGTGTTCACTCTGCATGTGCGGAGCGGACACAGACACAGACCGCACTACTTTGTAGAGCCCAATCTACTGTGGATCGGATTGGAGGTAGGCGGGTGTAAATGGACACAAGTCTGCCGCTCCTTAGAGGTGAATGGAGGGTCCGATTGGGTCAGACTGATCTTGTGAAAGGGCCTAAGGCTGCTTTCACACTAATGCGCTGCGGTTTACTCACACTGCGGGCGCAGTGCACCTGCGGCTTTCCTGCGGGTTAGCTGCACTTTGCCATAGACTCTTATTATATCCTGCAGGTGTGGTGCAGGGAATAGAAGTCTATGGCTCGGTGCAGGTAATAATAGAAGTCTATGGCTCGGTGCAGGTAATAATAGAAGTCTATGGCTCGGTGCAGGTAATAATAGAAGTCTATGGCTCGGTGCAGGTAATAATAGAAGTCTATGGCTCGGTCCAGGTAATAGAAGTCTATGGCTCGGTGCAGGTAATAATAGAAGTCTATGGCTCGGTGCAGGTAATAATAGAAGTCTATGGCTCGGTGCAGGTAATAGAAGTCTATGGCTCGGTGCAGGTAATAATAGAAGTCTATGGCTCGGTGCAGGTAATAATAGAAGTCTATGGCTCGGTGCAGGTAATAATAGAAGTCTATGGCTCGGTGCAGGTAATAATAGAAGTCTATGGCTCGGTGCAGGTAATAATAGAAGTCTATGGCTCGGTGCAGGTAATAATAGAAGTCTATGGCTCGGTCCAGGTAATAGAAGTCTATGGCTCGGTGCAGGTAATAGAAGTCTATGGCTCGGTGCAGGTAATAATAGAAGTCTATGGCTCGGTGCAGGTAATAATAGAAGTCTATGGCTCGGTGCAGGTAATAGAAGTCTATGGCTCGGTGCAGGTAATAATAGAAGTCTATGGCTCGGTGCAGGTAATAATAGAAGTCTATGGCTCGGTGCAGGTAATAATAGAAGTCTATGGCTCGGTGCAGGTAATAATAGAAGTCTATGGCTCGGTGCAGGTAATAATAGAAGTCTATGGCTCGGTGCAGGTAATAATAGAAGTCTATGGCTCGGTGCAGGTAATAATAGAAGTCTATGGCTCGGTGCAGGTAATAATAGAAGTCTATGGCTCGGTGCAGGTAATAATAGAAGTCTATGGCTCGGTGCAGGTAATAATAGAAGTCTATGGCTCGGTGCAGGTAATAATAGAAGTCTATGGCTCGGTGCAGGTAATAATAGAAGTCTATGGCTCGGTGCAGGTAATAATAGAAGTCTATGGCTCGGTGCAGGTAATAATAGAAGTCTATGGCTCGGTGCAGGTAATAATAGAAGTCTATGGCTCGGTGCAGGGAATAGAAGTCTATGGCTCGGTGCAGGTAATAATAGAAGTCTATGGCTCGGTGCAGGTAACCCTCAGGTGCACTGCGCTGCACCTGCGGATCAGTTCGGAAGCAGCCCAGTAACCACCGCAGAACAGATATGCCCGTATATATACACTGTGATTTTAGTAATAAACTTACCTTTAATAACAGTCTTCTATTCAGGTATCGCCGGCTGTTGCTGTCCCAGAAGAAGTGCGTTTGGTATCACCGCCGCCTGTGACAGGAGTCGGCTTATGCGACTCGGCTCCGCAGACACTTGCTTCCTCTACCGCCTCACAACATTCATGCTCCGGGAACGGCGGGTCAGGAACCCATGTTGTGGGCTTGCTGACCCCACCATCCCAGAGCAGGAGGTCGCGGGCCACATCAGAGGGCTCCGCAGGCCACTGGTTGGGCACCCCTGGTTTAGATCAAAGCATATTCATGTGTTAGAATGGCCCAGTCACAGTCCAGACCTAAATCACATTGAGACTCTGTGGCAAGACTTGAAAATTGCTGTTCACAGACGTTCTCCATCCAATCTGACAGAGCTTGAGATATTTTACAAAGAAGAATGGGCAGAAATGTCCTCTCTAGATGTGCAAAGCTGGTAGAGACATCCCCAAAAAGACTTGTAGAGAAAGGGGGTTCTACAAAGTATTGACTCCGGGGGGCGCCATACAAATGCCCCTCCCCCACACTTTTCACATATTTATTTGTATCATTTATCATTTTCCTTCCACTTCACAATTATGTGACACTTTGTGTTGGTCTATCACATAAAATCCCAATAAAATACATTTACGTTTTTGGTTGTAACATGAGAAAATGTGGGAAATTTCAAGGGGTATGAATACTTTTTCGAGGCACTGTATATCTATCTATCTGTCCATCGATATCCACTTGGACACGGGACAGAAAGCCATTCCGTGCCTCTGCTGTCCTTTTTTTTTTTTTTTTTTTTCTGCGTGCCGCCATAATGGGAGCCCGTCTAGATTAAGGATGAAAAGTGCGGGGCGAATGCGTCACGTGATCCGCTACAAATGTAAAGCCTGAATTTTTAAGAGCTCTTCATTTTAAAAGAGACAGAGTATCTATCTATCTATCTATCTATCTATCTATCTATCTATCTATCTATCTATCTATCTACGGTTGGACGCGGGACAGAAAGCCATTCCGTGCCTCCGCCATCCGCTCTTTTTTATTGTCCCGCTGTAATGGGAGCCCGTGTAAATTTAAGAACGCAAAGCGCGGGGGCGAATGTGTCGCACAATCTGCTTTAGAATGTAACGCCTGAATATTTAGGAGCTATTCATTTTAAAACCGAGAAAATCTATCAATCGATATCCACTTGGACATGGGACAGAAAACCTCCGGCGTCCGCTCTTCTTTTTTTTGTTTTTTGGTTCCCGCATGCCGCTATAAGGGGAGCCCGTGTAAATTGAGGATGAAAAGCGCGGGGGCGAATGCGTCACGCAATCCGCTTCAAATGTAAAGCCTGAATTTTTAAGAGCTCTTCATTTTAAAAGAGAGAGTATCTATCTATCTATCTATCTATCTATCTATCTATCTATCTATCTATCTATCTCTCTATCTCTCTATCTATCTATCTATCTATCTATCTATCTATCTATCTATCTATCTATCTATCTATCTATCTATCTATCTATCTATCTATCTCTCTACGGTTGGACGCGGGACAGAAAGCCATTCCGTGCCTCCGCCGTCCACACTTTTTTTTTTTAATTGTCCCGCTGTATTGGGAGCCGGTGTAAATTAAGGACGCAAAGCACGGGGGCGAATGTGTCACGCAATCCGCTTCCAATGTAACGCCTGAATATTTCAGAGCTCTTCATTTTAAAAGAGAGAGGGGAAAAAAAAAAGAAGAAGAAAGGAATTTTTTTTTTTTCCTTCTCAGATATTCGGTGCGCGTTACGTAACCGCGTTTAACCAGGAAGCCATCCAGAGAACAATGGGGGCCGATGATTACAGCGCACAGCTGCCGTAACTGAGGTGGCGGGGGGGGGTCATTACCTGGGAGATATGGAGAAGTAGCGTTATCGCCATCTCGGCTCCGCGCCGGGGGCCGCCTCTTGCTTTACAAAGTTTAAAGCCTCCAGTCGGATGTTATTTGAAAGCTGTCAAAGCGCGTTAAAAAAGAGTGAATCGCGGAAGGCCCTGGTGACCGGCACCGAACATGCAGCCTTGTCTCTCTCATTATAAAATGCATGTTTATAAAGTTCCTCGGAGCATCCAATTCCCAATTCACTTATATCAGCAAGACTTAACTTGCTCATTAATCTAAATTCTTTTGCAACTTTAATCTACATGTTTAATTAATCATAAAATGAGGCAGTGAGTAATTTCGGCAATGTGTGCCTTGTTATCAGATGCATTTAATCACTCTTCTGTGATCTCATTTGGAAACACCTGAAATTGTCGAGAGCAGTTTAAAGGAGAATAAATTATTCTTTGTCAGTGTACTTCACTCAGCTAATAAGATATTTATTTAAAAGCGACCTGTTTGTCATTGCGTCTCCGCCGGTATCCGCTTTGGCAGAATTACACAATTGGCGACAGATGGAATTCGCACCGTCGCACCCGAAGGGTCGGGGGGGGGGGAGGGCTTATTTAATTCATCTCTCTTATTTACAACTAATTAAACCATGTCATTTTGGTTTTAATGAGAATAACCTCTGGCGATTTCCGTGGATTCGCTGAAATATTTCTTGAAATATATATTGGCAATTTAGCGAAGTCGAGGTGTCGAACTGACAGTTTTTTTTTTAGCACGAGACATTGAAGAGGTAAAAAAAACAAAAAAAAAACAAACAAAAAAAAACAAAAATAGAAGAAAGAAAATGGAATGAAATTATTGAAATGTTTCTATCGAGCGCGACACATCTCCGTTCTTCGAGAGACGAGGTGCCGCCCATTTATTTTTACCGTTTTGTAGACGTTATCGCGCTGCATCATCAGCTGGGGTTTTTGTCTCCGCAAACGTTCTGCGTCCAAAATATTCCAACCAGAACCAATAAGATCTGCCGCCCTGGTACTACAAAGATGGTGGTGGTGGGGGGGCAGGAGGGCGATCGGAAGACGACTGAGCGTTACACATGCTGAGTCTGAGCAACACAGACCGCGCCAATCACTGCGACCGATCCTTCCAATAAAAATTTTACCAACAAAATCAATTCTAGAATGAGGAGTGCAGAGAGAAGACAACAATGTATCAGGATCTGCCATCAGTTAAATGAATCAGTACTGAGCTCTATACTGAGCTATTCATTCCACAGACCATTATGACACATCCATCAATAGATCAATACTTCACTGATAGAAGGGATCTCTGGCACTGGGAAGATCAGCAAATCCTGGAGGATGAGAGAGACCAAAGAGGATTCTGCCTGTGATAGGTCATTATCTATCCATTAATCAATATCTATCTATCCATCAATCAGTATAATATCTATTCATAAATCAATATCTACAGTATGCATCCATTAATCAATATCGATCTATCTATTCATTAATCAACATTAATCAACATTTATCTATCTATCTATCTATCTATCTATCTATCTATCTATCTATCTATCTATCTATCTATCTATCTATCTATCTATCTATCTCTTATAAATGGTGGTGAGGGGGGTTGGGTGAATCACTATTATCAATACAAATGAATGTGCGGTGAATGTGTATCGCTCTTGCGGTGCCGTTCGTTGGTAGCGGAGTTCCCCTTTATCCTGGGCGGGGTCACAATGTGAAGATGTCACAATTACAGGACAATAAATCTATCTATAGACAGATAAATATAACCCCCCCAATCTCTGAATCCCCCCCCCCCCAGATTCATCATCAGCCAAATTACCAAGAAAATAAGAAATTAATGTGATTCCTCTGCAGCTGTGCGATGGAGGCGGAACTAAGTCTTGTTAAATTAATTAATCATTTCAATTATCTCTCATTCTCCAAAATAGTCTGATTCCTATCGGGGCGGAGAACGCGGTGACCCCGCCGCTCCCAATCACAAGTGCCTGGAATTGATTCTCCAAACTCTCACAAAGTTTCCGGCTCCCCGGGGAGTCTGGGAATCGGGGGGGATTCTGGGAAATGAACCGTCGCCTGTGTATAGGAGGAGGACGCTCCTCACTGCCGCATTTCTTCTGTGCTGCTTATCGGGGGGTTTTCGGTGCCATTTGTATGGAAAAATACTTTTCTTTTCCTGGAATATGATCTCAAATCAAAACCTGGAATCATTTCCTGAACCAAAAATCACTCAATACAATGAATGGCTTCCTACTGTCAGAGCCACACAAACTTCTCTCTATAGGCTGCAGCCTGTATAGCCTGTCCACAGTTCATATGGTGTGTTAGGGCCTATACAGTCACTGCAAAGTGTCTTGGGGTCTATACTGTCACCTATAGAATCCATTGCAATATACTGTCACCTGTAGAATCCATTGCAATATACTGTCACCTATAGAATCCATTGCAATATACTGTCACCTATAGAATCCATTGCAATATACTGTCACCTGTAGAATCCAATGCAATATACTGTCACCTATAGAATCCAATGTGTTATACTGGCACCTATAGAATCCAATGTGTTATACGATCACCTATAGAATCAAATGTGTTATACTGTCACCTATGGAATCCAATGCAATATAGTGTCACCTATAGAATACAGTGTGATATACTGTCACCTATAGAATACAATGCACTATAATGTCACCTATAGAATACAGTGTGATATACTGTCACCTATAGAATACAATGCACTATAATGTCACCTATAGAATCCGATGCAAAATACTGTCACCTATAGAATCCAGTGTGCTATACTGTCACCTATAGAATCCAATGAATTATACTGTCACCTTTAGAATCCAATGTGTTACACTGTCACCTATAGAATACAATGTGTTATACTGTCACCTACAGAGTACAGGGTGTTAGGGATCTGTAGGTCACCTATGGTATACAGGGCATTGAGGGTCTGTACTGTCACTTATATAGGACATGCTGTTGGTAGTCTTTATTGTCAGCTATAGAGTATAGGGTGTTTGGGGTCTGTGCTGTCACCTATAGAGTTCAAGGTGTTGGGGGTCTGTACAGGGTGTTAGGTGTCTGTACAGTCACCTATAGAGTACAGGTTGTTGTGGGTCTGTAGTGTCGCCTATAGAACACAGGTTGCTGTGGGTCTGTAGTGTCACATATAGAACACAGGTTGCTGTGGGTCTGTAGAGTCACCTATAGAACACGGGTTGCTGTGGGTCTGTAGCGTTACCTATAGAACACAGGTTATCGGGGGTCTGTAGTGTCACCTATAGAGTACAGGATATTAGGGGCTTCACAGTACAATCATCTAGGACCTCTACTGTCACCTGCTTCCTTGCTCTATGTTCACATTCGGGGTTCCCCGGTGATGGGTCCAGGGATACATGTCGGCATAATCAGTTTGTTTCAGAGTTTAGTTTTGGAGATGTGAAATAAAACTTCCAGTATTGTACACCATGAACATTGTCATTACATTGGCCCGATTATTAGTAAGATTGACCAATCAGGTCTGCTGTGATCTACATGCCCTCTGGGGCTCTGGAGATGTGAGCAATGGATTGATAGGTAACTGTGTTGCCCCTTAGCCCTGGTAGTCTTGATAGTACCCAATGCTGGATTGATTGTTTGCCATGTTGCCCCCCTGGGTTCAATAGCTCTAGCAGTGCTCAGGAATGAATTGATAGGTTGCCATGTTACCTGCCCCCCCCCCCCCCCGAGCCCCGAAGTTCTGGAAGTGGTCAAGCAATGACTTATTGGTTGCCATGTTGCCCCCCCCCCCCCGGGCCCGGTGGTCCTGGCAGTACTCAGGCATAGACTGATAGGTCACCATGTTGCCCCCCTGGGCTTGATGGTTCTTGCAGTACTCAGGCATGGATTGATAGGTTGCCATATTGCCCCCCCTGAGCCTGGTGGTTCTGGCAGTACTTGGCAATGGATTTGATAGGTTGCCATGTTGCCCCCTGGGCCTGAAGGTTCTTGCAGTACTCAGGCATGGATTGATAGGCCACCATGTTGCCCCCCTGGGCCCGGTGGTTCTGGCAGTACTCAGGCATGGATTGATCGGTCGCCATGTTGTCCCCAGGGCCCGGTGGTTCTGGCAGTACTCAGGCATGGATTGATAGGTCGCCATGCTGCCCCCAGGGCCCGGTGGTTCTGGCAGTACTCAGGCATGGATTGATAGGTCGCCATGTTGCCCCCCTGGGCCCGGTGGATCTGGCAGTACTCAGGCATGGATTTATAGGTCGCCATGTTGCCCCCCTGGGCCCGGTGGATCTGGCAGTACTCAGGCATGGATTGATAGGTCGTCATGTTGCCCCCCTGGGCCCGGTGGTTCTGGCAGTACTCAGGCATGGATTGATAGGTCGCCATGTTGCCCCCCTGGGCCCGGTGGTTCTGGCAGTACTCAGGCATGGATTGATAGGTCGCCATGTTGCCCCCCTGGGCCCGGTGGATCTGGCAGTACTCAGGCATGGATTGATAGGTCGCCATGTTGCCCCCTGGGCCCGGTGGTTCTGGCAGTACTCAGGTATGGATTGATGGGTCGCCATGTTGCCCCCCTGGGCCCGGTGGATCTGGCAGTACTCAGGTATTAATTGATAGGTCGCCATGTTGCCCCCCTGGGCCCGGTGGATCTGGCAGTACTCAGGCATGGATTGATAGGTCGCCATGTTGCCCCCTGGGCCCGGTGGTTCTGGCAGTACTTAGGCATGGATTGATAGGTCGCCATGTTGCCCCCTGGGCCCGGTGGTTCTGGCAGTACTTAGGCATGGATTGATAGGTTGCCATGTTGCCCCCTGGGCCCGGTGGTTCTTGCAGTACTCAGGCATGGATTGATAGGCCGCCATGTTGCCCCCCTGGGCCCAGTGGATCTGGCAGTACTTGGCAATGAATTTGATAGGCCACCATGTTGCCCCCTGGGCCTGGGGGCCCTGGCAGTACTCAGTGATAGAGATAAAAGATCTGTGGCCTGACTGATGGGGTGACATGACCACCGTTTCCCCACCCTGTTGGGTCAGAAGTTTGGCAGGAAAGGTGCAGACATCACCACACGGCCGCTGAGTGCGTTGTAGACGATTCCACAGGAGATAGGCGATCGATGGGCACAGCCAGGAGATGGAAACTGTTTGGTAGAGGCCGAGTTACTAATGTCTTCATCCGCCCACCATGTTTTCCCCACGGCTGATGTCAGAGAAGAAACGGTCAAGGACTTACCAAGATTAGCTCCCCGGGGCCCATGAGCTAGACTGTTCCGATTACTGTACACCCCTCCCTGCCGCCCGTTACTTCACAGCCTGCCACAGAGCTGGATTGTGCCGCCGCCATATCGGTGTCATGAACTGCCTCGAATGGTAGAACGAAGACCACCATGACAAGCCTCCCTGAGCTGGTTAGAGTAGACGGGGGCTCCTGACAGATGGACGACAGGTCCTCTTATCTGGTTGGACAGACCGGCTGAATTTCAAACATTATACTGGCTGGTTGAGGTAATAGTGGGTGACAAAAAAGTCAAATTTAAAGGTAAAAAGGGTGGAATTTCTCACTTTACCGCAGCTGCAGGGTTTCCTGGACAGCGAAATCTCTGGCTGACCTCACTCATTACCTGGGGGAGGGGTGAAATATTTATATTTTTAGGAAATGTATACATTTTTAATAGCAGTTTTTCCTCGTATATCAGAAGCGTTGCCTCATATTCTCCTCGGTGTTCTCTCTGACGATATTTTCAGTTCTTGGAATGCCGTACAACCCGGTTCAGTCCAGCTGCGGCGCCGGGCGTCGGGGGGCGGAGCACCATGCTGAGATTTTCATTCTTCTCACACGTGTCAAGTCTCAGTTGTCACCAGTTTGACTGCTTTAAACTTTATTTATATTATTCTATATTTAATTTTGCAGAATTGTGGAGCAGGCCAAGCCAGACTACTGCATCTAAGGAAGTCCCCCAACTACTGTATGTGCTCTACTTGCCTGCCGACCCACCACATCAAGAGATAGAGTGGATGATGTCTTATGAGCCTTTGGATGTACTTGTATCTGCATATGTATGCCTCATACAGACACCCCAACTCAGGCCAGAACTTGGGGAACAATGGCGAGTGGTGGGGAACAATAGTAACTGGTGGAGGAACCGTGACAATTGGTGAGGAAACCTGGGGGAACAATGGCAACTGGCAGAGAACCTGAGAAACTAGAGATGATTGGGAGTGGGAGAACTGGGGGAACAATATTGATTGGCATAGGAGCATGGGGGAACAGTGGGGATTGGTGAGGAAACCTGGCAGAACAATGGTAATTGTTAAAGAAAGCTGGAAAATCAATAAGGATTAACCTGAGGGAGCATGGGTGATTGGAGGGGAACCTGGGGGAGCATGGGTCATCGGAGGGGAACCAGGGGGAACAGTGGTGATTGGAGGAGAACCTGGTGGAGCATGGGTGATTGGAGGGAATCTGGGGGAGCATGGGTAATTGAAGGGGAACCTGAGGGAATAAATCGACACAGGTCAAGGAACCAATTTTGATTGGCTAGGAACCTGGAGTAACAATGGAGACTGGTGGAAGAATCTGGGGGAAAACTATCGATTGGCTGGGAACCTAGGGGAACAGTAGAGATTGGCCTGAACCTGGGTGACATTGGGGACTTGTGAGGAACCTAGGGAAACAGTGGGGATTGGAGGGGAACCTGGGGGAGAATGGGTGATTGAAGGGGAACAAGGGGGAACAGTGGTTATTGGAGGGGAACCTGAGGGAACATGGGCAATTGGAGGGGAATCTGGGGGAACATGGGCGATTGGAGGGGAACCTGGGGGAGCATGGGTCATTAAAGGGGGGGCAGGGGGAAGAGTGGTGATTGGAGGGGAACCTGGGGGAGCATGGGTGATTGGAGGGAACCTGGGGGAGCATGGGTTATTGGAGGGGAACCAGGGGGAACAGTGGTGATTGGAAGGGAACCTGGGAGAGCATGGGTGATTGAAGGGGAACCTGAGTTATTGGAGGGGAACCTGGGGTATTATGGGTGATTGGAGGTGGACCTGGGGGAACACGAAGGAGAACTTGAGGGAGCATGGGTGATTGGAGGTGAACCTGGGGGAGCATGGGTTATCGGAGGGGAACCAGGGGGAACAGTGGTGATTGGAGGGGAACCTGAGGGAATAAATAGACACAGGTCAAGGAACCAATTTTGATTGGCTAGGAACCTGGAGTAACAATGGAGACTGGTGGAAGAATCTGGGGGAGCACTATCGATTGGCTGGGAACCTAGGGGAACAGTAGAGATTGGCCTGAACCTGGGTGACATTGGGGACTTGTGAGGAACCTTGGGAAACAGTGGGGATAGGAGGGGAACCTGGGGGAGCATGGGTGATTGGAGGGGAACCAGGGGGAGCATGGGTGGTTGAAGGGGAAGCTGGGGGAACATGAATGTTTGGAGGGGAACTTGGGGGAGCATGGGTGATTGGAGGGGCATTGGGGGAACAGTGGTGGTTGGAGGGGAACCTGGAGAGATAATGGCGATTGGAGGGAAAATTGGGGGAATGTGGGCGATTGAAGTTGCACAATGGTGATTGGCTGAGACCCTGGGGGCACAGGAAGTTTGGTGTGGAACCTGGGGGAACAATGATGATTGTCTGGGGAACCTGGGGGAACAATGATGATTGTCTGGAGAACCTGAGGAAACAATGATTGTCTGGGGGAACAATGATGATTGTCTGGGGAACCTGGGGGAACAATAATGATTGTCTGGAGAACCTGGGGGAACAATAATGATTGGGGAACCTGGGGGAACAATAATGATTGGGGAACCTGGGGGAACAATAGCCATTGACCAGGAATATCCCTTTTTGTTCGCTGATTTTCTGAGAAGTCAGTCTCTAGATGGTCACCTGATCTCACCAGAATGGTCCAATTGTACAGAAGCCATGTCTTGCCTATGGGCCCCCATAGACGGGCCCTCTTTAAGATGTCAGCAGCCTGGATGTCAGCCCCATTAGCCCGGCCTGTCACTCACATCCACGCTGTGTCTAGCTGATTTAAATAAAATGAAATGAAGTTGGTTGTCGGCGGTCCCTCGGCTACCCTCCTCGCTATAAACATATGCTCGGCATCTTCCTTCCTCCCATCTTATTTATGACTGTAATTTGTTGTGTGGGCCGCGTTGGAAATTAAATTTAATACAATCCTCCCAGGGACCCTGTCATATAATAACATGGTAATTTCTGTGTATCCTTTTGAAAAATGAGGAAATTAATTCTTAGTGACAACTTCTAATTATTCAGGACTGATCAGCAATTGCCTCCTCTGTTCTCCGAACCTTCCCCGGCCCCCGAAGTTACCGCGTCAGATGGCTGCCTTCTTCACCGAGAGTGGAGGGCGGCTTCACGGCATCCCCGTCGTCTTATCATCCAATGGAGAAGGGGGCGGGGCTGGGAACACGTTTTCCCTGTGCTGCCAGTTAGCTGATTCAACCCTAAAACTGGGGAATGCGCGGCGGGGAGCCCGGGTCGGCTTTCTGTTCATAGAAAGAAAGTTTTTAAAAAAAAGCAAGAAACAATCGATTTTAGAAGAGGCGTTCCTGAGAATTCCCACCTCCCCCTTTAATTACATCACATGACATGGAGGGGGGGGGGGTGGAGCTCTATTCATGGGGGATCTTCCTGCATGTGAGTGGCCTGCAGTGCAATCATTGACTAAACATGGTGGAATGTTTGTCACCAAACTAAAAAAATTCAGGGAAAAAGGCCAGAAAATGTTGCAAATTCTGACTTGCCGAGTTCGTTCTTTTTTTTAGAAATGATTTGTTTATTTCTAATGCACCAAAATACTACAGGAAATCCTAAGCCCTCTTCTAGGGGTGTCTGACTTACTGGCTGTGCTGGCCCAGCTCCTCTGCCTCTTCCCTCACTTCGATGTGGCGGGGAGGGGTATTAGGGTCTATAGGCAGCTGCCTAAGGGCACACACAGGGCATACGACTCTTAACCATAGCTCTGATATCCCATTGGGGTGTCATTTGTCGCCCGCCCTTGTCGGTAGCCATAGTAAGCGGCCTGTCGCCGGTACCCGGGAAGCGCCCGTCTCCTGACATTGTCAGATTTCCATACAGATGTTTATGTAGAGGGAGAAGATCTCATCTGATGGCGTCTCCTCCATATTCATACGCGTCTAATGCGCCTTCGCTCGGAATCAGAAAGTCTATTATCTCCGCGTACAGATTTAATTGGACGGTTTCTAAATCTAGGAAGATAATAGAGTCAGCGGCATCTGCGCATAATCGCTGCGATTTTTTTTCTTTCCCGCCCGCTCTGATTGGTCACTCCGTTCAGGTGAGACACCGAGTTCCCTGGGAGCCTTGGCCACTCCCACTTACTGTAGGATCAGGCCTGTGATTGGCAGAACAAAGAATGCGTATCTGTGTACCGCCCCTTTAAATGATAACTATCACTGACATCCCATAATATACAGAAACCGGATCATTGATCAGAGAGCCGTCCTTCAGCTCCAGTCAGTGACTGTGCCTAGGCTGAGATGATGTCATCAGTCTGCTGCAGGTAGGAGGGGTCATTTCCTCAGTCTCCCCTCCCCCAGTGATCAGACTGTACAATGTAACTTTGTAGAAGGAGGAGGAGTCATTTCCTCAGTCTCCCCTCCCCCAGTGATCAGACTGTACAATGTAACTTTGTAGAAGGAGGAGGAGTCATTTCCTCAGTCTCCCCTCCCCCAGTGATCAGACTGTACATTGTAATTTTGTAGAAGGAGGAGGAGTCATTTCCTCAGTCTCCTCCCCCAGTGATCAGACTGTACATTGTAATTTTGTAGAAGGAGGAGGAGTCATTTCCTCAGTCTCCTCCCCCAGAGATCAGACTGTACATTGTAACTTTGTAGAAGGAGGAGTCATCATTTCCTCAGTCTCCCCTCCCTCCAGTGATCAGACTGTACATTGTAACTTTGTAGAAGGTGGAGGAGTCATTTCCTCAGTCTCCCCTCCCCCAGAGTCCAGAAAGTAGATGGTGACCCTGGATGATGCCTGAACAGAGATGGTGCCGTCCTCCTGGAGAGGAGATCAGATATTGTCGGGGAAGGGGAGTCCTGTGATTGGTAATGAATACCTGGCAGGGGGACTGACACAGGACTCGGCATGGATGGACTTTATATATCTGATGACAGGTCCACTTTAAGGACTTTGTATAATCCTCGGCGCCCTCGCTGCGTTCTCGGATTGTTTTCACACCCGGCAGAGCCGCAGTCTCTCCTGGTATCAGGCTGGCGAGGTGATGGGAGTTTTACATCAACAGTGATAATTATCTCTGATAAACTTATTACAATTAATGATAATATTGTATAAATTCCTCCCGACACCTCCCCCTCCCCTCCCCCTCCCATGAGCGCCTTTAATTGAATGCGATCTCTGCCAGATACGGTACAGAGAAAAGGCGGCTTTGTGTCAGACTTGTAAAGGGAGGGGGGATCTAGGTGGTAATTACCCCAACTGGGGCAGATCCTCGGTGACAATACTATTCTGGGGTGACTGGAGCGGAGTCCCCCCTTCACCCGGACCGGGGAAGATCCTCAGTGACAATACTATTCTGGGGTGATTGGAGCGGAGTCCCCCCTTCACCCCAACTGGGGCAGATCCTCGGTGACAATACTATTCTGGGGTGATTGGAGCGGAGTCCCCCCTTCACCCGGACCGGGGAAGATCCTCAGTGACAATACTATTCTGGGGTGATTGGAGCGGAGTCCCCCCCGGTTTTTTTTATTTTAGAATGGGCCAGGAACTTCTTTTCCTGCAGCGTTTTGCATTTTTTGTCCAATAGACTTTAATGAACCCGCATCCAAAACGCAAGTGTTGCGTTTTTGATGCATTTTGCTTTTTTTTTTTTTTTTGTTCTATTCTAATTGTATGGCCAGTTCTTAAGGAGCGGGCAGTACGGATTTTTAGGCGAACCCCGCACCAAAATTGAAAAAAAAAAAAAAAAAGCCGTAAGGCTCCCCCAAAATCCGTGCCAGACCCCCCCTGAGCATGCAGCCTGGAAGGCCAGGAAGGGGGTGCGGCATTTTTAATGCCGGCATTCTTTTGTTCACACTTTAGCTGTCGGTGGGGAATCCCGTTGACTGCTGATAAGTCATCGATTGTTAAGGACGCGGTGGCCACACCCACTCCTTAGGGCCCAATTCACACCTGAGCGATTATCTGCTTGGAGCTCAAAAAACGCTGGAGGAGAAAGAAATCAATGATTCTCTATGGAGACGGTTCACATCTTCCCTCCAAGTCGCCTGAAACTCAAACAAGTTCTGGAGATTTTTTTTGTCGCTTGAATCGGGCAGATTTGGACATTTTTGGCGCGTATGTATTCCCATAGAAATGTATGGAAACGCGCCTTGCGTGATTTTTTGCTCAAATGGAAAAAAAAAGGAAAAAATAAAATAGTAATATATGAATAAATAAATGAAAAGTAAATGCACAAATAACTAAAAATCATCATAAATAAGTAAAATAAATGAATAATATTTAATAATACATTAATAAATAAGAATTAACCTCTAACCTATAAAAATATTATTATTATTATTATTATTATCAATAATAAGATAACAATAAACACCCAGACTCGAACAAAAAAATACACTATTAATAATAATAATAATAATAATAATAATGATAATTTTATTTTGTGTTAGGGTGTTTACTTATTTATTATTAGTTTATTTTTTTAAGGGGTAAGGGTTAAAGTTAAGGGTTAATTATTTATTTATTGTTACTTAGTATATATTGCATTTTTTTTTTATTTATGATTTTTATTTGTGTATTTAATTTACATTTATTTATTCATTTTATTATTTTTCGTATAATAATAAAATAAATATATAAAATAATAACCCCAACTCCTAATCCTAACCCTAACCTAAACTGAACTCGCACCCCTTACCCTAACGAAAAAACATTCTAATAAATGAATAATAATAAAAGAAGAAATAAAAGCTAATGGAAAAGCTAAAAAAAACCCAGAAATATCTAGCAACAAATGATGCAACAGATAACCGTTTTCTCTATTGGATAATAGAAAAAAAACGCCAAAGCCCAAAAACGCTGCATACAAACGTGCAAAAACACGCCAAAATCGCGCATAACAACAAGCGAAAAAACGCTGGAAAAGCGCTCAAAGACGTTCCGCTCAGGTGTGAATGCAGCCTAAGTACCGGCTAAGGAGCCTTAAATATTACCAAAAAAATGCAAAACACGTCCAAAAAAGTTTGTTCAAAAACGCCAAACTTGTGACAAATCATTCAATCTGACAAGTTTGCTCCGGTACGTGCTGCTGCGGCGGGATTTTCGGCTCCTCCCAGCGTAAAAATAATGTGGTCCCCTGCGAGAGATATCGTCCGCCATTTCTACGCCGTAGAAGGACTTTCCGGAGGCGTGTCTCTGAAGTTCGCCATCTTTCGCAACCCGCCGTTGGATAAAAAATACATCTGCAGGAAGTGGGAGGTGTGGTGGGTTTTATAGCACTTGCGTCCGATCGCTGTTTGGTGGCGTCTGCGCAACAATGTATCTATAATTGCGGGAGCGGTAATGACGTTTTACGGCCAGTCAGCATGAATACAGGTTTCAGGTCATTTTATTGGCTGCGCAGGAAAATGATGTCATAGAGCTTGGGGTCCGTTGAGACCTGCGTGTTTCCGGTAACGCGCGGCATTGCGATGCTATTCTTGGTGATTACAAAACGCGGCAAAGCAGCGTCGTTGGGTTTATTAGCAGGCCCATTAATTCCAATGGCTGTTCTTAATGCAACACGACATCGACGCACGTCATAACGCATGCGCACAAATGTGAATGGGGCCCCTTAAGAACAGCATTTGTGACCAAAACTCAGTTTTTATGTATTTCTCCGGAGTTCTGCTTTAAGTCAGAAAATTTTCGAATTTCCTTGAGTTTTGTGCCGCTTCTGCGGTATTTGGCGTGGTTTTGGCGGCGGTGGCGGCCCGTCCTGCGCTTCCCTGCGGTTCTGTTTGATTTCTTCCTTTGATGAAAGGATTATGAGGAGCATCTGTTGACATCTTTGGCCGCGGCCGCGTTTGCGCATCTCCTGCAGACTCCACAAACTTGGCTGACGCCCCCATGCCGCACACAGAGACCCAACGCACGCACCGCGCTCTTTTTAAAGTGGATCCAGTGTAGTAATGGATTAGGCAGAGCTCATCCCCGGCGTCCGCTCGTGTTTTGATGTCGCCCGATGGGAATAACATGATATGGCGGCACATTGGAAGTCTCCCGGCTCCTTATGCCAGGCCCATCTGCTGCCGTGGCACCGAGCCTGCAAATTAGCCGGTTAGGTTGTCGCCCTTCAAGCCTGGAGATCAGCTGGCCGGCAGCGGCGGCCTGACATGGCGGAGCTGCGGCACGGCGAGTCGCGATCTGCTGACCTGTGCGCTCTCACCGCGTGTGACCGGAGGAAACTTCCCGATACAAAGTTACAAGAAATCCTCAGAATGTCCAATAATCTGTCCACAAATTACACGGAGAATTCGGGGGGCTTCGTTCCGTCCCATGCAGGGAATTGTACAGAAGATTCGGGGGGCTTCATTCCGTCCCGTGCAGAGAATTGTACAGAAGATTCGGGGGGCTTCATTCCGTCCCGTGCAGAGAATTGTACGGAGGATTCGGGGGAATTCATTCCGTCCCATGCAGAGAATTGTACACAGGATTCGGGGGGCTTCATTCCGTCCCATGCAGAGAATTGTACGGAGGATTCGGGGGGCTTCATTCCGTCCCGTGCAGAGAATTGTACGGAGGATTCGGGGGAATTCATTCCGTCCCATGCAGAGAATTGTACACAGGATTCGGGGGGCTTCATTCCGTCCCATGCAGAGAATTGTACGGAGGATTCGGGGGGCTTCATTCCGTCCCGTGCAGAGAATTGTACGGAGGATTCGGGGGGCTTCCTTCTGTCCCATGCAGAGAATTGTACGGAGGATTCGGGGGGTTTCATTCCGTCCCATGCAGAGAATTGTACGGAGGATTCGGGGGGTTTCATTCCGTCCCATGCAGAGAATTGTACAGAGGATTCGGGGGGTTTCATTCCATCCCGTGTATAGAATTGTACACAGGATTCGGGGGGCTTCATTCCGTCCCATGCAGAGAATTGTACGGTGGATTCGGGGGGCTTCATTCCGTCCCGTGCAGAGAATTGTACGGAGGATTCGGGGGGCTTCATTCCGTCCCGTGCAGAGAATTGTACGGAGGATTCGGGAGGTTTCATTCCGTCCCGTGCAGAGAATTGTACAGAAGATTCGGGGGTTTCATTCCGTCCCGTGCAGAGAATTGTACGGAGGATTCAGGGGGGCTTCATTCCGTCCCGTGCAGAGAATTGTACAGAGGATTCGGGGGGCTTCATTCCGTCCCGTGCAGAGAATTGTACGGTGGATTCGGGGGGCTTCATTCCGTCCCGTGCAGAGAATTGTACAGAGGATTCGGGGGGCTTCATTCTGTCCCGTGCAGAGAATTGTACGGAGGATTCGGGGGGCTTCATTCTGTCCCGTGCAGAGAATTGTACGGAGGATTCGGGGGGCTTCATTCCGTCCCGTGCAGAGAATTGTACAGAGGATTCGGGGGGCTTCATTCCGTCCCGTGCAGAGAATTGTACAGAGGATTCGGGGGGCTTCGTTCCGTCCCATGCAGGGAATTGTACAGAAGATTCGGGGGGTTTATTTCCGCCCCATGCAGAGAATTGTACGGAAGATTCGGGGGTTTCATTCCGTCCCGTGCAGAGAATTGTACGGAGGATTCGAGGGGCTTCATTCCGTCCCGTGCAGAGAATTGCACAGAGGATTCGGGGGGCTTCATTCTGTCCCGTGCAGAGAATTGTACAGAGGATTCGGGGGGCTTCATTCCGTCCCGTGCAAAGAATTGTACGGAGGATTCGAGGGTTTCATTCCATCCCGTGCTGAGAATTGTACGGAGGATTCGAGGGTTTCATTCCGTCCCGTGCAGAGAATTGTACGGAGGATTCGAGGGGCTTCATTCCGTCCCGTGCAGAGAATTGCACAGAGGATTCGGGGGGCTTCATTCCGTCCCGTGCAGAGAATTGTACAGAGGATTCGGGGGGCTTCATTCCGTCCCGTGCAAAGAATTGTACGGAGGATTCGAGGGTTTCATTCCGTCCCGTGCAGAGAATTGTACGGAGGATTCGAGGGGCTTCATTCCGTCCCGTGCAGAGAATTGCACAGAGGATTCGGGGGGCTTCATTCCGTCCCGTGCAGAGAATTGTACAGAGGATTCGGGGGGCTTCATTCCGTCCCGTGCAAAGAATTGTACGGAGGATTCGGGGGGCTTCATTCCGTCCCATGCAGGGAATTGTACAGAAGATTCGGGGGGTTTATTTCCGCCCCATGCAGAGAATTATACGGAGGATTCGGGGGGCTTCATTCCGTCCCGTGCAGAGAATTGTACAGAGGATTCGGGGGGCTTCATTCCGTCCCTTGCAGAGAATTGTACAGAGGATTCGGGGGGCTTCATTCCGTCCCGTGCAGAGAATTGTACAGAGGATTCAGGGGGTTTCATTCCGTCCCTTGCAGAGAATTGTACAGAGGATTCGGGGGGCTTCATTCCGTCCCGTGCAGAGAATTGTACAGAGGATTCAGGGGGCTTCATTCCGTCCTGTGCAGAGAATTGTACAGAGGATTCGGGGGGCTTCATTCCGTCCCATGCAGGGAATTGTACAGAAGATTCGGGGGGTTTATTTCCGCCCCATGCAGAGAATTGTACGGAAGATTCGGGGGTTTCATTCCGTCCTGTGCAGAGAAATGTACGGAGGATTCGAGGGGTTTCATTCCATGCCGTGCTGAGAATTGTACGGAGGATTCGAGGGGTTTCATTCCATGCCGTGCTGAGAATTGTACAGAGGATTCGGGGGGCTTCATTCCGTCCCATGCAGGGAATTGTACAGAAGATTCGGGGGGTTTATTTCCGCCCCATGCAGAGAATTGTACGGAAGATTCGGGGGTTTCATTCCGTCCCGTGCTGAGAATTGTACGGAGGATTCGAGGGGCTTCATTCCGTCCCGTGCAGAGAATTGTACGGAGGATTCGGGGGGCTTCATTCCGTCCCATGCAAAGAATTGTACGGAGGATTCGGGGGGCTTCATTCCGTCCCATGCAGAGAATTGTACAGAGGATTCGGGGGGCTTCATTCCGTCCCATGCAGAGAATTGTACAGAGGATTCGGGGGGCTTCATTCCGTCCCGTGCAGAGAATTGTACAGAGGATTCGGGGGGCTTCATTCCGTCCCGTGCAGAGAATTGTACAGAGGATTCGGGGGGCTTCATTCCGTCCCGTGCAGAGAATTGTACGGAGGATTCGGGGGGCTTCGTTCCGTCCCATGCAGGGAATTGTACAGAAGATTCGGGGGGTTTATTTCCGCCCCATGCAGAGAATTGTACGGAAGATTCGGGGGTTTCATTCCGTCCCGTGCAGAGAATTGTACGGAGGATTCGAGGGGCTTCATTCCGTCCCGTGCAAAGAATTGTACGGAGGATTCGGGGGGCTTCATTCCGTCCCATGCAGAGAATTGTACGGAGGATTCGGGGGGCTTCATTCCGTCCCATGCGCAGAATTGTACGGAGGATTCGGGGGGCTTCATTCTGTCCCGTGCAGAGAATTGTATGGAAGATTCGGGGGCCTTCATTCCGTCCTGTGCATAGAATTGTACGCAGGATTCGGGGGGTTTCATTCCGTCCCGTGCAGAGAATTGTATGGAGGATTCGGGGGGCTTCATTCCGTCCCGTGCAGAGAATTGTATGGAGGATTCGGGGGGCTTCATTCCGTCCCGTGCATAGAATTGTATGGAGGATTCGGGGGGCTTCATTCCGTCCTGTGCAGAGAATTGTACGGAGGATTCGGGGGGCTTCATTCTGTCCCATGCAGAGAATTGTACGGAGGATTCGGGGGGCTTCATTCTGTCCCGTGCAGAGAATTGTACGGAGGATTCGGGGGGCTTCATTCTGTCCCGTGCAGAGAATTGTACGGAGGATTCGGGGGGTTTTATACTAAAAGAGCACTGTGAAAAGCCTGCTGAATCCTTCTACAATGTATTACATAAGCTGAGTGTAATTCCTGACTTTAGCACATTTGCAGTGTTTGCAGGACGGAAGTCGCTGATCACCAATGTTTCTGGAAATGCTTCTGCATTGAAGCGGGAGGTCCTCCGGATCGCTCTGCTGTCCTGCGTTCTCTCAGTGATGGCGTCCCGTGCCGCGTCTCAGTAGCGCAGAGCGGTGATATTCTAAAGATCGCTGCCAGAGAAGCTGCGGAGTCTTTATTCCTCCCTCATTGTCTGAATGGAGATGACATAATATGAGCCGTATTCCGCGGGGAGCCATTGGCGGCGTCTGGCGGCGTTCCCGGAGATTGGTGACGCTGCAGCCGCCATTTCCTCCTAACCAGCTGATTACGTGTTACTCAGACGATGACGGCTTCTAATTTTATTGTCTTTTCTTTTCTCCCTCCAAAAAATTTGGCGAGTGTGATATTCCTCCTCCGGGAGATCCGCGTCTGAATCCGTCGTTTTACCGCTCCGCAAAAAGGACGCAGTTTCTATTATTTGGATAAAAAGAAATTAAAAAAATTAAAATGTGGGAATTTTTTTTTTTTCAATTCTGAGCAGATATTTTCTTAGATAAAAATACTTTGACTATAAATGAAAATCAACATTTTATTTTATAATTTGTCCCATTTTATAATATTGTTTCTGTTTTACAAAGCATTGCAAAATATTTGCAGATTCAGAAGTCTCTTTTCCCCATTTTCTCATAAAGTAACAAATTATAATAAAAACAAATAAATATATTAATGGTAAAAAAAATGACCACAAAAATATTATCTGAGGGGGAAGGGCAGGAAGGAGTTAATGGGGGGGGGGGGGGGGGGGGCTAAATAGGAATCATTTATTAGTCAACAAGGATTTAAATATTTTGTAAGTGGTGCCTTGTGCAGATCAAAGGTCACACCTGGGATGACATATGAATAGAATAATAAATACAATGTAACAACATGGATTCATTGTATATGCTAAATGACACTTACAGACTTCTGTGTTTTGACAGCCGCTCCTGCTGTATAATACAATGTAATCATGACAGCCTCTCCTTCTGTATAATACAATGTAATCATGACAGCCTCTCCTGCTGTATAATACAATGTAATCATGACAGCCGCTCCTGCTGTGTAATACAATGTAATCATGACAGCCGCTCCTGCTGTGTAATACAATGTAATCATGACAGCCACTCCTGCTGTGTAATACAATGTAATCATGACAGCCGCCCCTGCTGTGTAATACAATGTAATCATGACAGCCGCTCCTGTATAATACAATGTAATCATGACAGCCTCTCCTTCTGTATAATACAATGTAATCATGACAGCCTCTCCTGCTGTATAATACAATGTAATCATGACAGCCGCTCCTGCTGTGTAATACAATGTAATCATGACAGCCGCTTCTGCTGTGTAATACAATGTAATCATGACAGCCGCTCCTTCTGTATAATACAATGTAATCATGACAGCCGCTCCTGCTGTATAATACAATGTAATCATGACAGCCGCTCCTGCTGTATAATACAATGTAATCATGACAGCCTCTCCTGTTGTGTGATACAATGTAATCATGACAGCCTCTCCTGCTGTATAATACAATGTAATCATGACAGCCTCTCCTGTTGTGTGATACAATGTAATCATGACAGCCTCTCCTGCTGTATAATACAATGTAATCATGACAGCCTCTCCTGTTGTGTGATACAATGTAATCATGACAGCCTCTCCTGCTGTATAATACAATGTAATCATGACAGCCGCTCCTGCTGTGTAATACAATGTAATCATGACAGCCGCTCCTGCTGTGTAATACAATGTAATCATAACAGCCGCTCCAGCTGTATAATACAATGTAATCATGACAGCCGCTCCTGTATAATACAATGTAATCATGACAGCCGCTCCTGCTGTATAATACAATGTAATCATGACAGCCTCTCCTGTTGTGTGATACAATGTAATCATGACAGCCTCTCCTGCTGTATAATACAATGTAATCATGACAGCCGCTCCTGCTGTGTAATACAATGTAATCAGGAGAATCAGCCTTGATGACCCGGTATGTCCGGGCGTACAAGGTGGTTTATAAGGCGGGGAATCAGCAGCAGAGGGGGAGGAGCTGAGCGTAGGAGGTACGTCCTACAAACCTCAGATTTATCTCCAACATTCAGGAGTGACTGATATCTGTATACATTGTTTCTTATAATAAATAGGAAATGTTGCATTGTGATTATTTATGCCCCGCCCCCCCGGGGGACGGATCAGACTCCCCATAGGTGGACGGGGGACACCGATTTCAGGAGGAGACGAGGGTTAACCCTTTCCTGCTCCTCCAACATGGGGAAAAGTTTTTGCTTTTCGATAGATTTGAAGTTCCCTGGCGCTGTTGCGGTGGACCCCTCCGCTTTGTCCTCTCACCATTCTATGTCCGCCTTGGCGACTCCCTCAGCCGTCTCGCCGCGCCCAAGGTGACCCGCTCTCTCGCTCCTCCGCCAATAATGTAATATTTTATTAACAACACTTTTCATTAAATTACTGACACCATCATTCCCGTCTCATCGCCGCTCAGAACTCGCTAAGCGCGCGATGTGCAGACTTTTCACGTGAAGGGTGGGGGGGGGGGGGAGGGGGAGCGACTATTAAATTTGGCCAATCTCCACTGATCGATAGCGCTGAAGTTGATCGTGTGTGATATAATGGCGATGACTCACGGAACTTTTTATGTTTTTCTCCCTCTAAGTAGCCGGGCGATTTTCTTTTTTTTTGACCGTTTTGCGCTCGTCAGCAGATGGGAGCTGGAACGCGTCCACGGAAACTTCAGACAAGCCCTCCTGTGTGCTGACCATAAAAACACATTCATTAATTGTCTTCCGCCGCGCCGTGTCACTCCACTTTTTTATTTCACGCGGTCAGCAGGAGCGAGCGGCCGCCATGTCGACACGACTTAAAGAAATCACACTAAAGGACGGATGGCCGCCGCTCGCTTCTGCGCCGGAGAGACCCATCGCCTCTTCTTCCTTGTTAGCAGAAAACTTGACAAACTATTGAAGTCGGAGGAACGCCGCAGTCCAGAACTTCGCTCTGCGTCAGAAACGTTATTGGGGGGGCGCTATATCCGGGGGAAGGGCTATATCCGGGGGGGGGCTCTATATCCAAGGGGGGGGGGTGACCAAAATGTTCTCCTTATCCTTCCATACAGTCCGGGATGGGGGGAGGGGGCGACTTTATTTCTGTTGTCGTTCATCGGTTGGAAGAGGAATATTTATATCTTCACAGAGGACTTCATTGTCATCCCGGAACTCCTCAGGATACATCGATATTCTATATATAACTAACAAAGTAAAACAAGCAAAAAAAATAATACATTTACCTAAAAAAAATAAAAAAATTATTAAAGGATGAATGAAAAGAAAAAAAATGTAAATTAAAAATAAATGTAATAAAAATGTTAATAAAAATATGTAAATTTACTTTAAAAATATATTTATTAGTGAATGAATAAAAATAAAAACATTTAAGTTAAAAATTATTAAAAAAAGTATAATAAAGTAAATGAATACATTTAATTTAAAAAAAAGTCTTAATGAATGGTTGAAAATAAATACATTTAATAAAATAAAAAAGTAAATTAAAATAAGTAAATGTACTTTACAAATATATTTATTAGTGAATGAACTGTGAATGAACTCTATATCCAGGGGGTGACCAAAATGTTCTCCCTTATCCTTCCATACAGTCCGGGATGGGGGGAGGGGGCGACTTTATTTCTGTTTGTCGTTCATCGGTTGGAAGAGGAATATTTATATCTACACATAGGACTTCATTGTCATCCCGGAACCCCCTCAGGATACATCAATATAAATATAATAACTAACAAAGTAAAACAAGTAAAAAAAAATAACACATTTACTTAAAAAACTTTTTTTTTTATTAAAGAATGAATGAAAAGAAAAAAAAAAAGGAAATTAAAAATAAATACATTTAATAAAATAAAAATATAAATAAAATATGTAAATTTACTTTAAAAATATATTTATTAGTGAATGAATGAAAATAAAAACATTTAAATTAAAAAGAAAATAATAAATGTAAAATAAAATAAATGGATACATTTAATAAAAAAAAAGTATTAATGAATGAATGAAAATAAATACATTTAATAAAATAAAAATGTAAACAAAATAAGTAAATGTACTTTTAAAATTAATTTTTATTAGTAAATGAATAAGAATAAACACATTTAAATAAAAAAAATATTTAAAAAAGTAAATAAAATAGATAAATACATTTAATTTCAAAAAATGTATTAATAAAATTTTTTTTTTTTTACACTGTAAAATACAAGGATGAGCGAGTTTGGGGTGGAGGAACTTGACTGGCCTGCACAGCGTCCTGACCTCAACCCGATAGAACACCTTTGGGATGAATTAGAGCGGAGACTGCGAGCCAGGCCTTTTCATCCAACATTCGTGCCATGTGCATGTAAGGCAGGTGTCCCAATACTTTTGGCAATATAGTGTATATACTGTATATCACTTTCCATTTCTCATTGTGTGTGGAGGAAACGTTTAGTCCATCAATGAATGACCATGAAGTGTAGAGGAGGTGTATGGCGGTTTGTTTGGCGCTGTGCTCCTCCGCAGGCGGCCATCACCCCGATGATCTGGGAATGAATGGAGATTACTCTCCGGCTCTCCATATGTTTCTGCTTAATACACGGCGATCCTGGCAGAGGAGCCGAGCGATTATCCCGTAATGTGTAAGTCGAGGATTCACCAATCCTTCATTCCTCCTCTATACAGAACGTTCGTCCTCATAGGAATGAAAGGAAATATATTTTACTTATCACTATAACCCCCCCCATATACATGTATAATAATAATAGTGTGTGACTGTGGGGGAGGGGACATTAGAGTGTAAGCTCTTCTGTAAGAGACTGATGTGACTGTGGGGGAGGGGACATTAGAGTGTAAGCTCCTCTGTACAGAGACTGATGTGACTGTGGGGGAGGGGACATTAGAGTGTAAGCTCCTCTGTACAGAGACTGATGTGACTGTGGGGGAGGGGACATTAGAGTGTAAGCTCCTCTGTACAGATACTGATGTGACTGTGGGGAGGAGGGGACATTAGAGTGTAAGCTCCTCTGTGCAGAGACTGATGTGACTGGGGGGGAGGGGACATTAGAGTGTAAGCTCCTCTGTACAGATACTGATGTGACTGTGGGGGAGGGGACATTAGAGTGTAAGCTCCTCTGTACAGAGACTGATGTGACTGGGGGGGGAGGGGACATTAGAGTGTAAGCTCCTCTGTACAGATACTGATGTGACTGTGCGGAGGGGACATTAGAGTGTAAGCTCCTCTGTACAGAGACTGATGTGACTGGGGGAGGGGGGGACATTAGAGTGTAAGCTCCTCTGTACGGAGACTGATGTGACTGTGGGGGAGGGGACATTAGAGTGTAAGCTCCTCTGTATAGAGACTGATGTGACTGTGGGGGAGGGGACATTAGAGTGTAAGCTCCTCTGTACAGAGACTGATGTGACTGTGGGGGAGGGGACATTAGAGTGTAAGCTCCTCTGTACGGAGACTGATGTGACTGTGGGGGAGGGGACATTAGAGTGTAAGCTCTTTCTGTATTATAAAGAGTTGTTGAGGGCAGAATGATGATTTTGTTTTCTCGGGAATACAATGTATCCAACATGCAGGTTAGAAGTTTCCCTTTAATTCTGGGTGCCGGCGGAGTCGGTAAAGTTTGTCACACTCGGAGAGGATTTTCTAAGGGCAGGCGGCACGGTTCATTGGCCGGAGAGCGACGCTCGCCTTGTTTTCTCACATTGTCAGGAAAATAATCTTTTTGTTTGGTGGATGGGCCGCGTGCTGACGGCTGCGCCTTCCTCTACCTGATTGTGTGAAAAGTCTTCAGCCTGGGAGGCCCGGCGGACCTGCTAAGTGCTACGGAGCCTGAAAGTCGCTGCGACCTTGGCCTGACGCTGCTCCGCCGCCAGAGAGGGAACGTTTTGTGTGCAGAGACACCCCGGCCGTGCCCAGCGCCCAAATCCCCACACATTGATCGCAGGAGGGACAGTGAAAGCTGCATTGTGATTGGTTGTGATGAGTTCCTGCACTGGCGGACTGGAATACGTTGTCCTTGGTAGAGGGGGGGGGGGACAGTCCCTGGAAATGTCCCGATAAATCCGCCATCAAATCTGCTTCTTTCTGCTGAATATCTTTGTCTTCCGTTCGATATCGCAAAAAAAAGGATAAATGGGGAGGGGCGTCGGTGTGATTTCTATACTATATGTTGGTGGGCAGTTCCTACCTATTTAGAGGTGGGGTCAGGGAGTGGGGTGGTCCCTGCGTATTTAGAGGCGGGGTCTTGTTGGGACTAAACCATACATTGGGTTTGGTGGGTAGTTTTGACTTATATAGAGGTGGGGTCAGGGAGTGGGGTGGTCCCTGCATATTTAGAGGTGGGGTCTGGGTGGGACTAATCCATACAGTGGGTGGGGTGGGCAGTTCTCTCATATTTAGAGATGGGGATGAGAATTGGGATGTTCCTTGCATATTTGGAGGTGTGGTCTGGGTGGGACTAACTCATCCATTGAGTTTGGTGGGCCGTTCCCACATATTTAGAGGTTGGGTCAGGGAGTGGGGTGGTCCCTGCACATTTAGAGGCGGGGTCTGGGTGGGACTAATCCATACAGTGGGTGGGGTGGGCAGTTCTCTCATATTTAGAGATGGGGATGAGAATTGGGATGTTCCTTGCATATTTGGAGGTGTGGTCTGGGTGGGACTAACTCATCCATTGAGTTTGGTGGGCCGTTCCCACATATTTAGAGGTGGGGTCAGGGAGTGGGGTGGTCCCTGCATATTGGCGGGGTCTGGTTGGGACTAAACCATACATTGGGTTTGGTGGGCAGTTTTTACTTATTTAGAGGTGGGGTCAGGGAGTGGGGTGGTCCCTGCATATTTAGAGGCGGGGTCTGGGTGGGACTAATCCATACAGTGGGTGTGGTGGGCAGTTCCTACATATTTAGAGGTGGGGTCAGGGAGTGGGGTGGTCCCTGCATATTTAGAGGCGGGGTCTGGGTGGGACTAATCCATACAGTGGGTGGGGTGGGCAGTTCTCTCACATTTAGAGATGGGGATGAGAATTGGGATGTTCCTTGCATATTTGGAGGTGTGGTCTGGGTGGGACTAACTCATCCATTGAGTTTGGTGGGCCGTTCCCACATATTTAGAGGTTGGGTCAGGGTTTGGGGGTGGTCCCTGCATAATTAGAGGTGGGGTCAGGGAGTGGGGTGGTCCCTGCATATTTATAGGCGGGGTCTGGGTGAGACTAACCCATACAGTGGGTGTGCTGGGCAGTTTTCACATATTTAGAGGTGGGGTCAAGGATTGGGGTGGCCCCTGCATGTTTGGAGGCGGGGTCTGGGTGGGACTAACTCATACAGTGGGTGTGGTGGTTTTCCCATATTTAGAGGTGGGGGCCAGGAATTGAGGGTGGTCCCTGTGAATTAAGAGGTGTGGTCTGGGTGGGACTCATATATTGAGTTTGATGGGCAGTTTTCACATATTTAGAGGTGGGGTCAGGGATTGGGGTGGCCCCTGCATGTTTTGGAGGTGGGGTCTGGGACTCGTACAGTGGGTGTGGTGGTCAATTTTGCCATATAGAGGTGGGGTCAGGGATCGGAGGGAGGTGCAGAAGGGTGAGACTTGTGGTGGGGAGGGTCGGTTTTATTTACACGTACAGTAAAGAGTGCGAAGTACAGAAGACGCGAAGGTCGTCCCTCATGTGTACAGAGATATAAATCCATATTGTATCAGAATTTCTTTATTGACTTTAGAAAGGAATAAAGTTGGATTAAAATGAAAGTCGCACTGTGCGATATCCGTGTGCGTGGACTGTAACTGTTAGCAGAATGTCAGTTGTGGCTGGTTGCTCTTGGAGACGGCGGTATATTCCAGCAGTCCCCCTCCATCCTGGCAGAGCCGCGGCTCTCTAATCATCGCTGTACTCAGAGGAGGAATAAAACACGGCGGGCGGTGCGCCGGGAGAGGAATTACTGAGGATTTTAATGGCTCTGTCAATAGTCAGATAAAGCACTTAATGTGATACATTGTAAATCAATGTGGGATCCTCTCCCCTCCTCCATGTCCGGAATTCTGTTCTGCTCAGATACCACAGGAGAAAGATTCGGTGGTCCCGGGTTAGACCTGGACCCCCCCCCCACAGGAGAAGGATTTGGTGGTCCTGGGTCAGACCC
>JBBDGP010003639.1:0-47500 GCA_037952835.1 Lithobates septentrionalis
TATCACACCCCATACCTGGAACACCGGGGTCTCCATCACACCCCATACCTGGAACACCGGGGTCTCTGTCACACCCCGTACCTGGAACACCGGGGTCTCCGTCACACCCCGTACCTGGAACACCGGGGTCTCCATCACACCCCATACCTGGAACACCGGGGTCTCCATCACACCCCATACCTGGAACACCGGGGTCTCCGTCACACCCCGTACCTGGAACACCGGGGTCTCCATCACACCCCATACCTGGAACACCGGGGTCTCCATCACACCCCGTACCTGGAACACCGGGGTCTCCATCACACCCCATACCTGGAACACCGGGGTCTCCAACACACCCTGTACCTGGAACACCGGGGTCTCCGTCACACCCCGTACCTGGAACACCGGGGTCTCCGTCACACCCCGTACCTGGAACACCGGGGTCTCCATCACACCCCCTACCTGGAACACCGGGGTCTCCGTCACACCCCGTACCTGGAACACCGGGGTCTCCGTCACACCCCATACCTGGAACACCGGGGTCTCCATCACACCCCGTACCTGGAACACCGGGGTCTCCGTCACACCCCGTACCTGGAACACCGGGGTCTCCGTCACACCCCGTACCTGGAACACCGGGGTCTCCATCACACCCCGTACCTGGAACACCGGGGTCTCCGTCACACCCCGTACCTGGAACACCGGGGTCTCCATCACACCCCGTACCTGGAACACCAGGGTCTCCGTCACACCCCGTACCTGGAACACCGGGGTCTCCGTCACACCCTGTACCTGGAACACAGGGGTCTCCGTCACACCCCGTACCTGGAACACCGGGGTCTCCGTCACACCCCGTACCTGGAACACCGGGGTCTCCGTCACACCCCATACCTGGAACACCGGGGTCTCCATCACACCCCGTACCTGGAACACCGGGGTCTCCATCACACCCCATACCTGGAACACCGGGGTCTCCATCACACCCCGTACCTGGAACACCGGGGTCTCCATCACACCCCGTACCGGATAGACCTGTAGCTAACGTTTAATTTTCCTTCCCTTCTAATGCACATGGTGAGAAGCTCACAGTGTGCAGTGAAATCAGAGGAAGCCGTTTCAGTCCAGGAGAGGAGACGGTACACCCGTGCAAGACTGAAGGGGAGGATTTAAGGTGCGTGCTCGGTGCCGGTATTTAGGTGATCGGAGGTTTCCCCCCGTGCGTGGCACATTCCTATCTGCCCCTTGTTTCCACCTCACCTCATCTCACCTTATCAGATGAGACCTCCATGAAGAATGATATTATTTATCTTCCAAAAGTGTTTTCTTTATAAAAAATAAATAAACTTTGTAACTGAACTCGCATTTTCTATTTTCAAATATCAGAATAAAAGAGAGACAGGGAGGAAATAAAGGAGAAATGGGGAGGAAATAAAGGAAATGAAAGAGAAACGGGGGTGGGGGGGGGGGGATAAAGAGAAAAAAAGGTGAAATGAGGAAAAAATAAAGGAGATAAAATAAAAACAGGGAGGGAATAAAGGAACTGAAAGAGAAACAGAGAGGAAATAAAAGAAAAACAGGAAGGAAACAAAGGAAATAAAGGAGAAATGGGAAGGAAATAAAAGAGAAATGGGGAGGAAAAAAATAATTTTAAAAAAGAAACAGGGTGGGAATAAAGAAAATAAAGAAGATACAGGTGGAAAGCCATCTGAGAGTCTATCTGATTATTCTTGTTTTATCGGCGCTGTGTGCGTCCTTTGAATCTAGTACATTATGGGTGTGCATATTCCGGCCTGGCACAGGCTGCTGCTCAGACCAGTCAGTTGGCGCTCACCGAGTCGGATGTACTTAAGCAGTGCAGACTCTTCATTCTATAAACTGAACGTTCACTCAGCTGAGTAAATAAGGTGAAGCCGCATTCACGGATAACCTGATTGGATGATTGAAGTGATGTGACACTTCGCCACGCCGAACGCTCTCTGCTCATTAGTAAATCATTGAATTGGGCAGGAGGAATGTGCGATGGGTTCACTTCCTGAACTCTGCGGGTCGGGTGTCTGGAACTTGTAGTTCAACAGCTGCTGCAGAGTGACGGCTTTATCTTCTGCTGAGAACCCGTTCACACCAGCGCATTGCGCCAACACACAGCAACGCAAGTTGCGGCGTGCACTGGGGCCTATCCAAATGAATCTGCTTCTTGGGGCTCATTCACCTGGTCACATGCAGATCTTCTGCACAGAACGTGGGTTATTGTTGGCAGAGCTGGCAGAAGAGCCGGCATAAAATACACACCTAAGGTACATGTGAATGAGCCCCAAACCCAACCGATGTAAAAAGGCGCAACACACTGATGTGAATGGGTCCCATGAAATCTGAGTCTATATACACTTCACCTGTCCCAATGTGTTTTCCCCAAACTCCACATTGGACTAGGGTGGCGAGATGAAAGGGAACGGCCATAACTAGATTATCAGAAGATACAGAAACATCTAATTAGAGCCCCTCAGTCCGGCTGTGCGAAGTCTCCGTCCCTTTTCTCTGCTCTCCCCGGGACCCCGGGCCCTTCACAATCACTTTCTGCCCTTTTATTAATTAGCGGCACAGCTGTCTCAGGAATGGCGGCTCAGCTTGGGGTCCTTCTGTTTACACTGGACTTAACGGCGTCCAATGGCATTCTTACATCGCACCGCAGGAGTTGGGTTACCGACGCATAATCCGCACAGCAATGGCAGACAAGTCTAAGCTCCTCAATGGATTCCCAGCCGCAGGGAAGAGGCCAGTCTACTTCAAGGGCCAAACAAGGCCACAGACAGGAGATGGAGGACCAACAATTGTTAACGATCTGATTGATCCGTCATTTTTGTTGAGTCAACTTTCCGGTGAATGGTGCAGGGCGGGTGATAACTGTTTTTATAAAAAGGATAGAAAAATTAACCATGTTGGAATGGATAGAAGGAAGGGGCATGACAGGCCAAGGCTCAGTTCAGCCAAAGGGGTAGATTAGTTCAAGGCGAAGACTGCTTGGCCAGGGGGTCACCCCATGTCTGAGGTTCCTACAGCGGGACCTCCCAGCCAAAATTGCTGCGTGTTCCTTTCCACCTAGGAGCGTCCACTACTCCTGCCAACATAATGGGCACAGCGGGTGTACAGACCCAGGAACTCGGCACATGGAGGGTGGGAACCCCTCATAATGGGCACAGCGGGTGTACAGACCCAGGAACTCAGCACAGGGATGGTGGGAACCCCTCATAATGGGCACAACAAGTGTACAGACCCAGGAACTCAGCACAGGGATGGTGGGAACCCCTCATAATGGGCACAGCGGGTGTACAGACCCGGGAACTTAGCACAGGGATGGTGGGAACCCCTCATAATGGGCACAGCGGGTGTACAGACCTGGGAACTCAGCACAGGGATGGTGAGAACCCCTCATAATGGGCACAACAAGTGTACAGACCCAGGAACTCAGCACAGGGATGGTGGGAACCCCTCATAATGGGCACAGCGGGTGTACAGACCCGGGAACTCAGCACAGGGATGGTGAGAACCCCTCATAATGGGCACAGCGGGTGTACAGACCCGAGAACTCAGCACAGAGATGGTGGGAACCCCTCATAATTTGCACAGCGGGTGTACAGACCCAGGAACTCAGCACAGGGATGGTGGGAACCCCTCATAATGGGCACAGCGGGTGTACAGACCCGGGAACTCAGCACAGGGATGGTGGGGACCCCTCATAATGGGCACAGCAGGTGTACAGACCCGAGAACTCAGCACAGGGATGGTGAGAACCCCTCATAATGGGCACAGCGGGTGTACAGACCCGAGAACTCAGCACAGAGATGGTGGGAACCCCTCATAATGGGCACAGCAGGTGTACAGTCCCGGGAACTCAGCACAGGGATGGTGGGGACCCTTCATAATGGGCACAGCGGGTGTACAGACCAGGGAACTCAGCACAGGGATGGTGGGAACCCCTCATAATGGGCACAGCGTGTGTACAGACCTGGGAACTCAGCACAGGGATGGTGAGAACCCCTCATAATGGGCACAGCGGGTGTACAGACCCGGGAACTCAGCACAGGGATGGTGGGAACCCCTCATAATGGGCACAGTGGGTGTACAGACCCGGGAACTCAGCACAGGGATGGTGGGAACCCCTCATAATGGGCACAGGGGGTGTACAGACCCCGGGAACTCAGCACGGGGATGGTGGGAATCCCTCATAATGGGCACAGCGGGTGTACAGACCTGGGAACTCAGCACAGGGATGGTGAGAACCTCTCATAATGGGCACAGCGGGTGTACAGACCCGAGAACTCAGCACAGGGATGGTGGGAACCACTTATAATGGAGACAGACCCAGGAAATGCAGAAATCAGGGGAAGTCAACAGTCTAAGGTGACATTTTTTTGGTTGTATACTGGTCCCCAAACAGCCCAGGGGCCCCTCCTGTACAATAGGCACTAGAAGAATATTTGCCCCTATGTCTGCTTTGGGGACATCAGTTGACTTTGGATCTCTTGCAGACTTCCAGCCATGTCTAATGTCTATGGGCAGCGTTGGAACCATCACAGCCCCGGCTGGTATCTATTTCAGATGGGGTGCGAAGGAGGGGGGCAATGTGAAAACACAGCAGGGGAGGAGGAGGGAGCATGGAGAGAGTGAGAGAATAAGCAGTTGTGAGTCTCATTGTCCACGCTCAGCCACTAATTTGCTGATCGCATTCTCCAGCAGGAGAGGGAACGTTACGCCGGCTTAAGAGACAAATCAGATACAATATAAAGAAGGCCCTGAGCAGACCAGTAAACCAATTAACACACCATTTTGTGCTACCACTGCTCCTTTTGAAGGCAGGACAGGGGGAGGGGGGCACGGGGGAACACACGGCTTGTACCGTAACCTGCTGCCTAATAGCCATAAAGTTTCCATTATTTACGGTACAAGATATTAAATAAATAATGGCTTAAAAAAAAAGGCTCCTGAGCGAGAGAGCCAGAGACAAAGATGGAGGCAGAGAGGCCGGAGGGAGAGGTTTGGGCGCTGAAATTTAAACGCTATCAGTTACAGACGTTTAGAGTATCTGAAGAATCTGAGAGCTCGGAGATCCCAACTTAATGGCAGAAAGTTTCATGCCTGACATTCTAGTTGGATGGGAGTTTAATACTTGGAGATCGTTCTCACATCTAGAGGGAAAGCACGAATCTCACCGGCTTTTAAGGAACACAAAGTCCTAAACTGACCAAAGAAGACTTGTAGATCCTCAAAAAACCTGGAGGAAAGAGGTTGGAGCTTTCTGAGTGTCCCTAACCCGCCTCAGTATAGATGATACAACATCACCGGTACTGGTGGACCAACATGGTATGGGAACCACCATCTCGGTAAAATCAGGAATGTTTAGTCCACATATACTTTTGAAGATCTTTGGTAATCACTTATCCAGAGAACCTCCTTCTGACACGCAGTTAAGTTCAGGGGATGTTATGAAGGCCACCATCTACTGTCTAAGCTTTAGGACAATATGATAGACAAACATTTGACTTTCTAGAGATTGAAACTTCAGACCAAAATGTCTAGAAGAGGGGAGGAGAGGAGAAGGAAAGTTAAAGGTTTCATGCTAAAGCTAAGAAAGGTGCAGAATGGTTTCTTTGGTAATATGGCGGTGGAGCTACAGCTTAGAGCAGCCTTTGTCAATGTTCTCAGTGGAGGAACCCTTGAAATAACCTTCAAGTCCCAGGAAATTCCTTTCCAATTATTAGTATAACTACAGCTCATGGTAAATTAGTGTCATGGTCAGTAGGAAGAATGCTCTTTACATTAGTGGTCAGTGGGAAGAATGCCCCCAATTGCAGCTATAAAAAAAAAATAATTGGTGTCAGTTATTTCTTATCTGAGAGGCAGAAATTGCTCAAAGAACCTCTATCAATGTCTGTAGGAACCCCTATCAATGTCTGGAGGAACCCCTATCAATGTCTGGAGGAACCCCTATCAATGTCTGTAGGAACCCCTATCAATGTGTGGGGGGAACTCCTATCAATGTCTTGAGGAAATCCTATCAATGTATGGGCAAACCCATACCAATGTGTGGGGAAACCCCTATCAATGTCTGGAGGAACCCCTTTAAATGTGTGGAGGAACCCCTGTCAATGTGTGGAGGAACCCCTACCAATATCTGGAGGAACCCCTATCAATGTCTGGGGGAATCCCTATCAATGTGTGAAGAAACCCCTATCAATGTCTGTAGGAACCCCTATAAATGTCTGGAGGAACCCCTATCAATGTCTGGAGGAACCCCTATCAATGTCTGGAGGAACCCCTTTCAATGTGTGGGGGAATCCCTATCAATGTCTGTAGGAACCCCTATCAATGTCCGGAGGAACCCCTATCAATGTCTGTAGGAACCCCTATCAATGTCCGGAGGAACCCCTATCAATGTCTGTAGGAACCCCTATCAATGTCTGTAGGAACCCCTATAAATGTGTGTAGGAACCCCTATCAATGTCTGTAGGAACCCCCATCAATGTGTGGGGGTGATCATGGTTGTTAAAGTCTGGTTTAGAGTGAAGGAAATGTGTGTCATGGAGTCTTCTCCTGTGTTTGCTGTCTGTTCTGCATGCCCTTCAGGGGTTAACTTCGCTCAGCTCCCTCTTCTGTCACCTCTTCTCCCCCTGGCCAAGTTTCTCTTCCCTCTTCAACAAAAGACTTTACAACTCGATTGTGATTCAAAAAAGTTTTTTTTTTTCTTTCGTGACTTGTGGGGCAGCTCCAACCTCTACCTCATCCATCCTCATCCTCCCTAATCAACCCCCCTCAGAAAAATAAAGGCAGCAGCACAATGGCCCCTCCAGAGCCCCGTCATTCAGATTATGTAGAAGTTGTGCTTTTCGGGGAAGCGGGCCTTATCCAGCCTATTGTGAGTCCTCTGCCCCGTGTTCTAGAGGTCAGGCTGAAGAGACCTCCAGCCCACCACCCACAGTCAATGCTCTGCTGCCCTCTCTTCCTGTGAGATTAGAGGCCCGGGTTCTGTCACTAGCTACGGCCGATGTGGGCAACAAGAGAATGGCCCAGCCCAATGAAGAGCCTCAAAGAGGAAAAGCAAGGATTAGGGTGGCGAAGAACGCACTAATTCACTTCCAGTCCCCCCCTGGTCTCTGGCGCCTCTCATTGCGGCTCTTTGATGCAGGTGAAATAAAAGTGTTAACAAAGCGGCGTGATACACCAGTGAGCACTCTACAAGGGTCTGCTGGACTGTGCATTCAGAGGGGCGCACATCCCCACCCCTAAGATGTGCAACCATGCAGGTCCCCTCCATGGAGATCCCGGGTGATGGCAACTCCCTGAATTTAGAAGAACATCTCACCCATCATCATCATCACCACCATTATCATCATTTCCACCATCATTATCACCATCACCACCATCATCATCATCACCATCATCATCCCTATCATCATTATCACCATCACCATCACCACCATCATTATCACCATCACCACCATCATCATCATCACCATCATCATCCCTATCATCATTATCACCATCACCACCATCATCATCATCACATTATCATCATCACCACCATCATCATCATCATCACCATCATCATCCCTATCATCATTATCACCATCACCACCATCATCATCATCACATTATCATCATCACCACCATCATCATCATCATCACCATCATCATCCCTATCATCATTATCACCATCACCATCACCACCATCATTATCACCACCATAACCATCATCATCCCTATCATCATTATCACCATCATCATCACCATCATCATAACCATCATCAACACCATCATCATAACCATCAACACCATCGTCATCATTGTCACCACCATCATCATTATCACCATCATCATCATTATCACCATCACCACCATCATCATCATCACCATCATCCCTATCATCATCATCACCATCATCAACACCATCATCATCATTGTCACCACCATAATCATTATCATCTCCATCATCATTATCACCATCACTATTACCATCATGATTGTCACCATCATCAATATCATCATTACCATTGTTACCACCATCATCATTATCACCATCATCATCATTATCACCATCATCATTATCACCATCATCATCATTGTCACCACCATCATTATCATCACCATCACTATTACCATCATCACCATCACTATTACCATCATCATTGTCACCATTACCATCATCCCTATCATCACCATCATAATTATAACCATCATCATCATCCAGGGTGGATATAAATTAATGATTAAAAAAAAAATCTAAAAAAATCTGATTTTTTTATACTTTAAATCAATTTTTTTTTTATTTAAGTCGATTTATTTGATTTTTATCAAATTTATTTTAATAAAATGCTTTTGGAATAAAAATCTATCTAAAGAGTTTTCTATTTAAGATACATTAATAATTGAGTTCATTCAGCATGAAATGGAGCTTATTTATGTAGTATGATGCTGTATATTCTGCAATATTTACATTTTTGTTAAACTCATTCAATGAATCCAAGCTCTGCAAGTGAGATGCACTACATTGATGCATTCACACAATGTCACGGTACCCAAAAGATAAAACAAAGTTCAGGAATATTCTTTTATCCCATTGTTTTGCAAATCTATGTACACCACAAACTGTATGATTGAATCGGTTCTGAGATTGCTGTTTTACTAACTTGACCACTTATTATTCTAAATAGGAAACCTTCATTTTGTCTCCAAATATTAAAGATTCTAACTACCAGCAAGAATGAGTCCTCACATGTAAAGAGCACCTGTCATTTCAGATCCATTGTGGCAGCGCCTGTTAGCAGGCGTCAAATCACCTGCTGCCACCACGTCCCTCACCTTGTGGTGTCACTGCCGCATCACCAGCCATCCCATTAAAGTGAATGGGAGTGTCGGTAAGTCAACAGCGGGTCAGAGGAGGAGCCAACAGCGGGTCAGAAGAGGAGCCAAGAGCGGGTCAGAGGAGGAGCCAACAGTGGGTCAGAGGAGGAGCCAACAGGGGGTCAGAGGAGGAGCCAACAGGGGGTCAGAGGAGGAGCCAACAGGGGGTCAGAGAAGGAGCCAACAGTGGGTCAGAGAAGGAGCCAACAGGGGGTCAGAGGAGGAGCCAACAGGGGGTCAGAGGAGGAGCCAACAGTGGGTCAGAGAAGGAGCCAACAGTGGGTCAGAGAAGGAGCCAACAGGGGGTCAGAGGAGGAGCCAACAGAGGGTCAGAGGAGGAGCCAACAGTGGGTCAGAGGAGGAGCCAACAGTGGGTCAGAGGAGGAGCCAACAGTGGGTCAGAGGAGGAGCCAACAGTGGGTCAGAGAAGGAGCCAACAGGGGGTCAGAGAAGGAGCCAACAGGGGGTCAGAGGAGGAGCCAACGGGGGGTCAGAGGAGGAGCCAACGGGGGGTCAGAGGTGGAGCCAACAGTGGGTCAGAGAAGGAGCCAACAGGGGGTCAGAGGAGGAGCCAACAGCGGGTCAGAGGAGGAGCCAACAGGGGGTCAGAGGAGGAGCCAACAGGGGGTCAGAGGTGGAGCCAACAGTGGGTCAGAGAAGGAGCCAACAGCGGGTCAGAGGAGGAGCCAACAGCGGGTCAGAGGAGGAGCCAACAGGGGGGTCAGAGGAGGAGCCAACAGGGGGTCAGGGGAGGAGCCAACAGCGGGTCAGAGGTGGAGCCAACAGTGGGTCAAAGGAGGAGCCGCTGCGGGAAAACTGAGTTTATTTAAATCAAATCCACCCTGCAACTATCATCATCATTATCATCACCATCACCATCATTATCATCACCATCACCATCATTGTCACCATCATTATCATTATTACCAACATCATCATCATTATCCACACCACCATTATCACCATCATCATCATTATCACCATGATCATCATCATCTTCATTATCATCACCATCCTCATTGTCACCATCATCATCATCTTCCCTATCACCATCATCATCATCCCTATCACCATCATCATCATCCTCATCACGTTACCTATGCAAATGTAGGCTGACTAGGACCGCCCACTCCACCAGACTGACACCCACCCATTAAGACCTTTTGATATTTGCATAACTCCTCCCACTGCTTCCATCAGGACTGAAGGCTCCTGACATCGCTGGATCTATAATAAGGTCTGTAATGAAAATGAAAAGGTTTTATCTAAAAATGATCATCAATGAAGGGGGGGGAGGGGGACCAGGGAAGGTGAAATATAAGCCGATTAAACTTCAGATTTAGGTTCGGTTCACACTGCTGCAACTTCAGAGAACAAAATCGCATGGCAAGTCGCTTCCCCATTACCTGCAATGGAACTGTTCTAATCAGTGCAACTCAAGTCGCAGTGACTTAGAAAGAGGTTCATCACGACTTGCATTGACTTCCGTGAATGAAGTCGCAATAAAGTCGCGTGGAAGTCGCCTGGCAAAGTGGCACCTTAGGTGGCGGCAGTGTGAACTGAGCCTTCAGGATGTGTTGGTGAATACAGAGCCGCTTTGATAGAAGTCCTTTGTATTTGCAGCAGGATTCTTTCTACTGGATCTGCTGGAAAACCTGCGACACGGACGGGTTCAGGAATATAATGCGTTTTTTTTTTTTGGGTGGATCTCCCATGAAATTTCATTTGAAGATGGAGGGGTGACTCTGGAGGGCGATGGCGGGAGGACACGGTTCAGGATTCCCTCCTTCCTGCTGCCCTTTTGTCCTCTCTGAAAGGCCGGGCTAATTGCTGCGGTCACACTGCATGTTATCTGCTATCTCCCAACAAGAAAAGGGCCGTCCGAGGCGGCGAGCGTGCGCGCTGAGGGGCCCCAGAGATGGGTGCCGGGGCCACCGAGATAGCAAGGAAGAGAGATATCATTTTTCTTGTCACCGGCTTGTAAGAAAAAAAAGGGAAGAAAAAAAACAAAACAAAAGAGGTAAACAAAGTGGCAGACAATTGTGAAAGGGATGCGCGCCGCCGCGCCACGCCGCGCCGCTATCAGTCCGCACAGAGGCAATCCATTTTATTTCCTGGCAGCGCTAACTTATCGCCGCCTCGTTTTTTAATGAGGGATAATAAGGGGAACATTTTGTAACGACACGGTTCTCTATTTTATCCAACAAACAGCTGTGTCACGCGAATGAATCATATCTGACTGGCTGCATATGCGAACGCCGCCGTAATTACCCCGCCGCCTTCAATCAAGGCCGACCTGAACCTGATGTTCCTACAAAGCCCAACGCAGGCGCGGCCCGCCAACTGGGAGAAAAAAAGGAAAGAATAAGGTACAAGATGTGGCTGCCGGGTACATGTGCAGAAATGTGAACCTGCTGCTCTTTGTGCTCGGGTTCACAGCAGCGTGGCGCCAAACCTAGTGCGCGCGTCTACGTGCGTCTCCGAGCATTGCCAAGCGCGTGCGTAACTGCGCATGCCAAACCGCATCCGCATGGTGCTACGAAATTGTGACACAATTTTACATAAGGAGGGTGGACTTCTTCCCTCTCATTCCTCAGGTAGGGGAGCTCATTGAAGTAAATGGGTTGACCTTCGTGTAACGAGCGGGGACGCGCGGAGATGCACGCACTAGGTTGGCGCCGCGCTGCTGTATGCGGCCTCTCGGCGGGGGGGGGCCTTGGCGCCAAGCGGCTGCATATTTGCGTTCATTGGGGCAAATGCAGCTGTGCCGAGAGCGCGCGAGCGCACCCCCGACGCAGTTACCGGCTGCTAACAGAAAGCTCACGATGGCTGCTTGCGATCAGCTTTCCATTAATGTGACCGCCATGACAACCAATCACGGTGATCACATGATTATAAAGCCCAGCCCCGCCATCCTAAACCAGGAGGCGCTGGCGCCAAGAGGTTAAGAATTAATGACACCCCCCCCCCCCCCCACCTGTCTGCTAAAGAGCGCATGGTGCTGTGTGCGTTTTTTGACACGCATTGATCTGAACCAAGCCGTCACACTTGGCGCTTCCAGAACGTGTGACAAAAAGCACAGAATATTTTTTTGAAAACGCGCATGGTGTTGGCGATGCTATTAGTTGGTAAAGGCACCTGAAGTGTGGGTGGCAGACGCCACTAGCTGTCCCCAGTCTGATGGCCAGCATCATTCAACTTACTTCCCATGAGCCCATGTCATCCCGGATCCACCCCCAGCCTGTGACCGGACAGTGAAAGGAGAAGCAGCACAGTGAAGAGCTCATCTCTCTGTCACTCCGCTCTCTCCTCCTATCAGCATGCTTCTTGTCAGCATATAAAGTGATTGGCTCCTTGTGTTGCTTCTCCCTCTCACACTCCCGGCCTGCTGTACAGGGGGCGGATACCAGATGAGATTCAGATACTTCCAAAAGGAAATACTTTACTTTGTGTCTTTTATGTCTGCCTGGAGTTTAGATGTAAACGGTTCCTTCCCCAAACTTTTAGTTTTGGATGGAGTGTGGAGGGATTAGACCCCCTGTCAGGTTTGTATTGCTGTCTGTCCCCCCCCCCCCCCCCCCTGCTAGGGAGATTCACCCTTGTTATTTCACCTGGTGTCACCTATACAAAAATTGTTGCAAAATAAAAAAATAAAAAGATTAGAGTTGTCACCAGAACAGAATAAATGGCAAATCTTCTAAAGGGGACACCTGTGCTGGTGACAACTCTCTAAGAGGGGATTTCCTCATTACTTCCTGTTGTGTTTTTGGGACAGGAAGAGAAGGAAAATATGAGAAGGAAAATTATATGTAATTCTGGATGGATCTTCAGGTCAGTGGCCGGGGGGGGTTTAGTGGCACCTCCAGCTATACAAATGGGATGGAACTCTAATTCTAAATTCACATTATTATCTGAGGAGGAAGAGAATTATTATTCTTGTACCCCGGAATTCGGAGGACTGATATTTTACACTTTGTATCGGGGATACAGGAAGTGATTTTTGTCACTTTCTATCAGGGACACAGGAAGTGATATTTGTCACTTTGTATCGGGGACACAGGAAGTGATATTTGTCACTTTGAATCGGGGACACAGGAAGTGATATTTTACACTTTGTATCGGGGACACAGGAAGTGATATTTTACACTTTGTATCGGGGACACAAGAAGTGATATTTCTCACTTTGTATCGGGGACACAGGAAGTGATATTTGTCACTTTCTATCGGGGACACAGGAAGTGATATTTTACACTTTGTATCGGGGACACAGGAAGTGATATTTTACACTTTGTATCGGGGACACAGGAAGTGATATTTTACACTTTGTATCGGGGACACAGGAAGTGATATTTGTCACTTTGTATCAGGGACACAGGAAGTGATATTTGTCACTTTGTATCGGGGACACAGGAAGTGATATTTGTCACTTTGAATCGGGGACACAGGAAGTGATATTTTACACTTTGTATCGGGGACACAGGAAGTGATATTTTACACTTTGTATCGGGGACACAGGAAGTGATATTTGGACAGGTGGATTTCCGATTTCATTTTTCACACAAAGCCAACATAATAATTGAAACAAATGTCAGTAATTAGATGTCATTTCCTGATAACTTCTCCCATCTGTTAGAAATAAACACGACGGGAACTTCACCGGAGGACGCAACTAAGAACTCCGACACCATGGAAGACGGTGACCCCCCCCCCCCCTGTCAGCAGATTGTGCCCATCCATCACACATGTGTACAATCAATCTGCACCTGCCACTTGTGTGTCTGCTGAGCCCGGAATATGTGAGTGTCAGAGTGTGTGTGTGCATAACGAGGGTGCAAGGATGTGACATCCGTGTACAGAGGTCAATACTGTATATATACTCCGTGTACAGAGGTCATTACTGTATATATACTCCGTGTACAGAGGTCATTACTGTATATATACTCCATGTATTCTCCTATAGTGCACAACAAAAACTTCAACCCTCCAGAAACTCTCCCTAGAACTGTCATTTCTTCTGTGCTCTTCAGCCAGGTCTCTCTATCCTCCATCCCCTGAGCAGAGCTTACCCTGGGCCAATACTGGGGTTAATGGCATTCCTGCCTCTGGTATGGGGGGGGGGGGGGGGGGGACAGGTGTTGGCGTCTTCACCTTGGGTGTCAGAGGATCTTGTCCCAGCACTGGCTGTATCCCGGGGGGGGGGGGGTGGAAATATATCGGGGGCTCATTTACACAATGCACAGCAATGCATGTTACATGGGTTGCCGTACCGTTCATTCTGAATGACACCCCCAATGCACTGCGGCAACACACAGCAATGCAGTAAAGTGCAATGTGTTATGAATTTTTTTGATAGATTTTTGCACACTGGCCATGAAGAAGGGGAGGCCCAATCCTTCGAAACGCGTTGGATGGATCGGAATTTCTTGTTCAGTAAATATTATAGTTGAATCTCCAAGCGAAAAGACCGGCGATACCCCCAACCGTATATCTACGATCCGATGTTCTGATGAGCGATTCTACCATCGTGATCAGAGAGGTGGCGGCCTGGAGTCCGATTTGGGTCTAAACATGACGCACGGCCGCAATGCGTTCACCTCCGACAAGCAACACACTCCGCATTTGGGATTTTCAATAAAATGAAATCTCATTCCTACAGGTCCAGCACTATCACATGACTACAAGTTACAACCGCTGCAAAGGATCCTGGGTAATGTCACAGAACTGCTGGTGTCACTTCTCATCCTCTGCAGCTGTTGTAACTGGTAGATGTGCGATACAATGAGCCCATGATACAATCATACAACGATACAATCATACAATTATACAATGATACAATCATACAAAGACACAACGATACAATCATACAATGATACAATCATACAACTATACAATCATACAATGATACAATCATACAACTATACAATCATACAAGAATACAACGATACAATCATACAATGATACAATCATACAACTATACAATCATACAATGATACAATCATACAACTATACAATCATACAATGATACAATCATACAACAATGCAATGCTACAATTATAACATTTTATAACTATAGCTTTGTATAATTCTATGATTGTATGATAGTATCATTGTATCGTTGTATGATTGTATGATTGTATAATTGTATGATTGTATAATTCTATGATTGTATGATAGTATCATTGTATCGTTGTATAATTGTATGATTCTATGATTCTATGATTGTATCATTGTGTCCTTGTATGATTATCGATGTATGATTGTATTGATGTATGATTGTATCGTTGTATGATTGTATCGTTGTATGATTGTATTGATGTATGATTGTATTATTATTTTATTGTATCGTTGTATGATTGTATCATTGTATCAATGTATGATTATCGAAGTATGATTATATCGTTGTATGATTGTATTGATGTATGATTGTATCGTTGTATGATTGTTTCGTTGTATGATTGTATCCTTGTATGAATGTATCATTTTATCGTTGTATGATTGCATCGATGTATGATTATCGATGTATGATTGTATCATTGTATGATTGTATAGTTGTATGATTGTATCGTTGTATGATTGTATTGATGTATGATTGTATTATTATTTGATTGTATCGTTGTATGATTGTATCATTGTGTCATTGTGTCCTTGTATGAGTGTATCATTTTATCGTTGTATGATTGTATGATTATATTGTTGTATGATTATCGATGTATGATTGTATAGTTGTATGATTGTATAGTTGTATGATTGTATAGTTGTATGATTGTATCATTGTATTGTATAGTTGTATGATTGTATCATTGTATTGTATCATTGTATCGTTGCATCATACAATCCTACATTCATACAATGTTACAATCCTACACTGATACAATGCTACTATCGTACAATGTTACAATGACACAATGTATGACATCTGAGAGATGAGCTGATTGGTTTTGCCGGTTGCGCCCGTCCTCTCGGCGTCAGAAGTTGGATTCAGAAATCACAGATTGGCTCTTCTCTTGTTGTACAAATCGGCGTGCAGACCCCCCGCCGGCGCCCGGCTCATCCAATTTGCTATGGTGGCCTTTGTCCATATCTGAGAAGGTATTTGGCATGAAAGCGTTCCCTGTGATCAGTCGGCGGCGCTCCGTTCGTCTCCAGCAGGTTAACGATGAATTGAGCGCTCCGGCACCTGCGCTGAATCCCGCTCACGCGTCTCGTTTAACCCCCGACGCCTCTGTGGAGCCGACCAATTTGTCACTGGATGTCACTAAAAGCCATAATTAGCATTTCTCGCTCTTATTGACATCCCGCTCCTTCCTTGTTCCCGAGCGGTGAGTGATCTGCGCGGACAGAGGGCCCCGAGCGGACTTTATCTCCATGGCGAAAATATCGACAGAATACAATTACTGTCCCCGGCATGACGGTAACGTATTCGCCATCAGAGGGAGAAGACAAGAAAGGAGAGAGCAGAGAGCGCCGGCGGGTCACGACGCGTCCCTCTGATCCCACACGCCACTCCTGGGCTCACCCCAGACACCCAACTTCAATGAGAGATAAAAGTCGTGTGACCGGCTTCAATGCGAGACGCTCGGCGCGGCCGGCTTATCCACGCCGACAATATCTCAATTCCACCGAGAAACTCACCGCAGATAAAAGTGATGTCCTGGATGGAGGCCAATGGGGCGAAAAAAAGAAACCCCCGAGGGCCTGTTCACACCGAGCGCGGCGCAGGAACGCGGGAAAAATGACGCACAAAAAGGCATCGCCTTTTACAGACACGCACAGGTGCCAAAAATTCTTGAAGACACTCCCATGCATCTAGCAAACGCGTGCGTTCAACCCCGCCAAAATGCGCGGTATTATAGTGCCACATGTTTTAGGAAGTGCGATCTTAAAAATCTTGCTCGCTTTTTTTTTTTAAAGATTTGCACGTTTTACGCACAGAGCGCAACCTATTGCAATGAATGGGCTGGCCCTATAACGCGTGACGCGTGCTAACGCGCCAAAAAAGTGCGCACACTTGGACGCACCTCCTGGTGTGAGAGCGGCAGTACGGACGCACACAGGAGGCGTAAGCTGAATGCTGCTGCACATTCTTGTAGCCCTTCCGGGGAAACGTGCAATCGCTAAATTCAGAAAGTGCGCTGCGTGAAATATGGAGCCACACTCACTGACACCAACGGGCTGATTTAAAGCTGCACTCCGGGGTATACAGCCAAGTACACAGATAGAATACATACATGGGGGGGGGGGGGTCACTTTACCAGCTAAAGGATTTGTGCTTCTGTCCATCCAGTCCTGAGATTTGCACAGCTCTGTCACCATAGGTGTGTGCAGCCTAATGCATTAGGGTGTGCACTCCAAAAGCTCAAACACACATGTGCAGTAGGCGGTGTCAGTTGTTTTTTTTGCTCTTATTATTTCATTTTATTATTTTTTTACATTTTTTTTGTATTTTTTTTTTTTTTTTACAATATTCATTTTTTTGTTCTTATTATTTAATTTTGTTATTATTTTTTCCAATTTTTTTTATTATTATTTTTTTTTTTTTACAATATTCGTTTTGTTTTTTTGTTATTATTTCATTTTGATATTATTTTTTCCATTTTTTTTTATTATTATTTTTTAACTATATATGTATATATATATATATATATGTATATATATATATATATATATATATATATATATATATATATGTGTGTGTATATATATATATATATATATATATATATATATATATATATATATATATATATATATATATATATATTTTTTTTACAATTTCCTAGGAGCCCCATTGAGGGACTTTGGTGAAATAGCAGAGAAGGGGACTGAGGACAGAGATTCCTCAGTCCCTTTCTCTGTAGCCTCTGGTGCGCACAGGGGAAGGGGCATTCGGCAATGGAAATCTGCATTGCACAGGGTGACAAGGCTTCCCCCCCCACATGTTGAGGGCATTTGGCCTGGTATGGTTCAAAAATTGAGGGGGCACACCCTGCTCCCCCCCCCCCTCTTCAAGCCAGCCAGGTGACATGCTTGGATTAAGGGTCTGGTATAGATTTTGAGTGGATCTCACACATTTTATTATTACAGGTTTTTATATATCGCCGTCAATTTACGCAGCTAAACGTCCTCACCTTACATTCATACACATACATACATACTTGGGACAATTAGACCGGATCCATCCAATTAACCTCACGGCGTGTCTTTGGCGTGTCTTTGGCGTGTGGGAGGAAACTCGCACAGGGAGAACATGTGAACTCCAGGCAGGTAGTGCCGTGGTTGAGGATTGGAACCGATGACCCAGAGTGCTGCGCAGGTGGAAGTGCTAACCACTCAGCCACTGCTATTTTTAGAGGTGAACCGAAAATGAAAATCTTGTTGTCGAAACCGAAAAATTCAGGATGCACCCGGCCGAAACTGAGACCGAAAATGACAGTTTTTAAAGTATTTATATATTTTTAACATATCCTGGTATTATTTTCAACTTTTTAATTAATGTCATGAATTTATTGAATGTGAATTGTCGGCCATTATCGGCACCTTTAGCGCAAAAAAAATGCATCCTTTTGAAATCCTATGTACCGTATGTCCTCACACTGGTCCATTGTGGTGCTAAAAATCTTGTTTGCTGCATTTTTGGTCAGTAAAAAAAAAAAAAAAAACGCACCTCTGCATTGAAATGAATTGAAAAACGCAGCAAAAACGCATCAACAACGCACTTGTGTTTGATACCGTTTTTGAGTCACATGACCTAGGCACACTGCCTGCCTGGAGTTTGCATGTTCTCCCTGCGCCTGTGTTGGGTTTCCTCCGGGTACTCCGGTTTTCCTCTCACACTACAAAGACATGCTGGGAGGTTAATTGGCTTCTGTCTACATTGTCCCCTAGTATATGAATGTGAGTTGGGGACCTTAGAGTGTAAGCTCCTTGAGGGAGGGGACCGATGTAAACGTACAATGTATATGTAAAGCGCTGCGGAAATTGACGGCGCTATATAAGTACCGTATATACTGGAGTATAAGCCGAGTTTTTCAGCACATTTTTTTGTGCCCCCCTCAGCTTATACTCGAGTCAAGCACTTTTCTGCAGCAGAGAATGACATTTTCTGAACCGAATTTGGGGCCCCGTATCTCGGAGAACCCCACATTTGATGTACAAACCCAGTGGAACTCGCACCACAACATATCCAAAGCTGGGGTACCTAGCACCAAGTGGCCCTGAGATACGGGGCCCCAAATTCAGTTCCGAAAAAGTCATTCTCTGCTGCAGAAAAGTATTTGACATTTTCCGAACTGATTTTGGGGCCCCGTATCTAAGGGCCACTTGGTGTTAGGTACCCCAGCTTTGGATATGTTGTGGTGCTAGTTCCACTGGGTTTGTACATCATATGTGGGGTTCCTAGCACCAAGTGGCCCCGAGATACGGGGCCCCAAAGTCAGTCAATTGTGTCCATCTGCAGCAATGTCATTTCGGGACCCTTTGGGTCCAGAGACCCCAAATTTTGGCTAAAGCTAGGGGGGCATCTAGGAACCCTTAACTACCGAGTTCGAAGTTCGGGGGACCTATGGCTGCAAATGGGCACAGTGAGGCTGCAAATGGGCACAGTGAGGCTGCAAATGGGCACAGTGAGGCTGCAAATGGGCATTGTTGACCCTCTTTTCCACTTACAGTAACTGCGCATTTCTCACCCTAGGCTTATACTCGAGTCAATACGTTTTCCCAGTTTTTTGTGGTAAAGTTAGGTGTCTCGGCTTATATTCGGGTCGGCTTATACTCGATATATATACGGTACCTTAAATAAATAAATAAAATATTTAAAAAAAAAAAACACACCATAAGCCCAGTAAAATTGTGGTAAATTGTGGCCGTTTTCAGCACCATTATCGGCACTCTTTTATTCTATCAGCAACACAGAGATAACCCTATTTTTGGTGTATCTCCAGTTATTTTGTTCTATTTATGTGTCGGGTACCCCCATTCAAATCCATACCAGATTCAAAGGGGCTGGCATGCATTTTGGGGGGGACTCTACACAACTTTTCTTGGTTGCATTCTTACTGCAAAAGTGACAAGGAAAAAAAAAATATGATACAGGATACAGCTTAAAAATTGCAGCAAATGACATTTCACCGCCGGCTCCTTTACAAAGAAAAATTTGTTTTAAATTACCGGCAAATGACATTTCCCTTCTGTCTTCCATTTAAAAAAACACCACAAGATCCCCCAAAATATTTTGAGTGGGCCTTTGGAGGGGCCCGTGCGCCATTTTTAAAATACACTTGAAGCCAGAAAAGAAATGTAAATTGCCGGAAATCTAAAACAATTTTTCCTTTGTAAATTTCAGTAAAAAAAAAGACTGTTTCCGGCCAAATGGGATTTTGTAAATAAAAATTTGTTGCAGTGGTCCATGTTCCCCAGGGGCAGTGCCATTTTTTGACACCCCCCCCCCCCTTGCCTATTAGCCCAGAAAGAGGCATTTTTGATTTGTCAGATTCGGCCCCCATTGATTTCAATGGGGTTCAGATTCTGCATCTGACGATCGCTGTGCTCAAACCCGAACGCAGCTCATCCAGACTGATAAGATAAATCCCAGCTGTCATAGTGAACATACATGCAGCGCTGATTCGTTTTCATGATGTAGATTTTCTGTACTGAGGGACCCCCGGCCATCGAAATGACCGAAGACGCTTGAAATTAACCTGCTTCCAAACAAAAAAAAAAAAAATGGAAAAAAATAAATCTGATTAAAAAAAAAGAAAAAAAAAAAGGAAATGAACCTGCTTCCAAACAAAAAAAAAAAAATGTAAAAAATTAAATCTGATTAAAAAAAAAGAAAAAAAAAAGAAAATGAACCTGCTTCCAAACAAAAAAAAAAAAAATGTAAAAAATTAAATCTGATTAAAAAAAAAGAAAAAAAAAAGAAAATGAACCTGCTTCCAAACAAAAAAAAAATGCAAAAAATAAAATCTGATTTAAAAAAAAAAAAATATATATAAATAAAGAAAGGAAATGAACCTGTTTAAAGCCACACGATTTACGAATGCTCACAATTTATAAGACCGAACGATACATTGAAATCTCCATTCTATGGGCCGGCCCAGCTGGAGCGCCCATTACATCGCATTACCAATTGTTTGCTTCAATTTTACAATGGCGGAACAAATTGCGAAATCTTCCAAATGACCTTTTATTGAGCGCGGAATATAACACAAATACATCACCTCCCTATTCCAACTATAAAAGGAAAAAAAAAAAAAGTCACCTGCCTGTTTATAACAATGTATATATTTTAAACATTTTACGGCTATTTTTTAAAATGCCCCTTTTCCTTATGAATTTAACGTTCGGGATACAAAAAAAGAAAGGAAAAAAAAAAACAGTGCCGTGCGTGCGCCACTTTATAGGCTGGCGCTAGACTCCTAAAGCCACGGAGCTCGCCGCCGATATATTGCCTCCAACACGTGCAGATCTTTTTTTTTTTTTTAACACATTTTCCACTTTTTTATTGACAAGTTTATTAATTCTCCGGCACACAGAACAGCAGATAAACCCATAACTCCGCCGCTATAAAAAAAAATAAAATAAAAAATGTCCAAAATTGGAAAACGTTAGCGGCAGCATAACCATAAATACCTTTAAAAAATAAATAAAAAAAGGAGAGATGGAATAAAACAAAATTCCTCCAAGCCTTGTTGTAAAATAAAAAACTCCCCAGTAATAACAAAAAAAGCCCCAAATCGTGGAAGGACGCGGCGTAAATCAAACTGGCAGCTGTGAGCGCGTTCCTCTGGAAGCCCGATGCGTTTTAAAGGGAGAAGATTTCCATCAGAAAAAAAACACACAAAAAAACGTAGCCAATCACAGTCACCCCCCAAACGTTGTTGTTTTTTGTGAAGTCGGGATTTTCGGCCAGCAGGAGGGGGCGGAGCTCATTAAAGACAAGCTGGTTTTGTATAAACTTTATAGAGGCCAATTGGATTGGATGTAAATTTTATACATTTTTTAATGCTAAAATCCTTTTTTCACCTTTTCTTTCCATCTTAATATTGCTGATCCCCTGCAGCCTCTTTGCAGCTGCTGTGCCTACATATACAGCAGCAATGGCATTTCTCAGGGCGGTTTTCCTAATGGTGACAACAGAGGACCGTGTCTGTGTAATGCATGGGTGCCCAACCTGTGGCCCTCCAGCTGTTGCAGAACTACAAGTCCCATCATGCCTCTGCCTTTGGGAGTCGTACTTGTAACTGTCAGCTTTGCAATGCATCATGGGACTTGTAGTTCTGCAACAGCTGGAGGGCCACAGGTTGTGCATCCATGGTTAATGTGTTTATCACCATCGGCAAAGCCTGTGAGATGGGGTGACAACTCAGAAGAACAATTGGGAGTCAGGAACGGAGCGTTGTCACCCTATAACAGGAAGTGACCTTCATTGCAGGATCACCAGGATTTTTTTTTTTTAAGACATCTTCAGATCTAATTAGATTTTTTTTAAAAATCACTTGTGAAATGGCATGAAGATGGTTAAGAGTATCCGAAATGTAGCTGATTGGATTTACATCTACTTTAATAATTGGTGCCGGAGTCTTGGCAGACCGGACTGGAGCCCTCGGTGTCCAGGAAAAAAAAAAAAAGATATTTACTGTCGTACAAATTTTCGGTCAAGCGTCGGGATCTGTGCTGTGTGTCCGCTGCCCAAAATCAATAATTTTACCAATGGATTTATCTCTGTAATTGACACAATAGTGTATCAATAATGAGTTTTCTGGACGTCGGAATATATGGAGATTAATTGTGGGAGTTTGTTCCCGCGATCGTATCATAAGTGAGGATTTCAGCCCAGATGGATTATCCCGAGGATGTGACTTGTCAGAGGCAGAAAACAACAGAGTAACGTGATCCACCTCAGACAGAAGAAGCCTCCGATGAGGAACATGGTGGCCCGGTGTCCGATGAGCGCCATTAGTGATCCCCGGTTACTGAAATTAGCGCAGTAATCTGACATATCATTGCATTCTGCCACAGAAAAAAATCCCAGCATGCTAAGATATGTATCTACTAACCAAAAGGTCCAGATTAAGAGAAGAACCTACAGGCTTGACCATGACTTGGAGAACCGGCAATCTCAAGATCTTCTGTAGAAAATGGCCAAAGGAAGCTCTTCTTCTGATAAGGGATGGAGGAGGAACGTAACGTCTACATCTTATCGGCAGAAGAGCAGATTTAATGCCCCGTCACCAACCCCACCACAAGAGAGGGGTGAAGTGCTCCCCAAATAACCTACAGGACAAATATCAAAGGTGGGTAAAATTGGTAACCTCAGCACCACATCCCAAAAGTATCACAAATAATCACAAAAATTATGAGTAGTGGGGCTTTTAAGGTGCTAACCAAACCTACAGGACTAGCTGAGCTTATGAGGAGACAAGTTCTTCCAAAAAAAAAAAATTAAATTAAGTTTATTCTAAATCTAAAAACTTAGTCTGGGGTCATATCCACACCCCGGTTAGGGTAGGCCCCAACAATTAAAAAAAATGCTCTAAACTTAAATCTAAAACATGTAAGTGAATCTAAAGCACATCTATAACAGAAGCCAGTTGCAAGTAATTTAATGACTAATTGGACCCCCCAGATAAAATCACATGATCTGCAGACAGTTCCCCGAATATGGCCAATCAAAGAGACGCAATGATTGAAAGGTGACATTGCAAAATGGCGGGAATGACCGAGCACTGCGCACAGGTGAGGGAAATAATTTAAAGTGATACCTGTGAGAACCAAAAAGGTCCAGATCAGAAGAAGAACCTACAGGCTTGACCATGACTTGGAGAACCGTCAATCTCAAGATCTTGTAGAAAATGGCCAAAGGGAGCTCTTCGTTTGATAAGGGATGGAGGAGGAACGCAACGTCTACAACTTATCGGCAGAAGAGCAGATTTAATTCCCCCGTCACCAACCCCACCACAAGAGAGGGGTGAAGTGCTCCCCAAATAACCTACGGGACAAGTATCAGAGGTGGGTATAATTGGTAACCCTAGCACCACATCCCAAAAGTATCATAAATAAACAAAAACATGATGACTAGTGGGACTTTTAAGGTGCTAATCAAACCTATAGGAGAAGCTGAGCTTATGAGGGGAGAGGATCTTACAAAAAAAGATCTTAAAGAAATAAGTTTAATCTAAATCTAACCTTAGTTTGGGGTCGTATCTCCCCACCCTGCTTAGGGTAGGCCCTGACAATTAAAGAAAAGTTCTAAACGTAAATCTAAAAAATTAAAGTGGATCTAAAGCACACATGTAACAGAAGCCAGTTACAAGTAATTTAATGACTTATTGGGGCCCCCAGATAAAATCACATGACCTGCAAACGGCTCCCTGAATATGGCCAATAAAAGAGATGCAAGGTTTGAAAGGTGACATTCGAAAATTGCGGGAATGATGGAGCACTGTGCACTGGTGAGGGAAATCCCTTTAAGTGATACCTGTGAGAACCAAAAGGTCCTGATCAGGATAAGAACCTTCAGGCTTGACCATGACTTTGAGAACCGGCAATCTCCGGATCTTCTGAAGACAATGGCCAAAGGAAGCTCTTCATCTGATGAGGTTGGAGGAGGAACGCAACGTCTACATCTGATCAGCAGATTTAATGCCCAGTCACCAACCAAACGCAAGAGAGGGGTGAAGTGCTCCTCAATAGTTGACGTTCCAAAATGGCAGGAATGATGGAGCACTGCGCACTGGTGAGGGAAATCCCTTTAAGTGATACCTGTGAGAACCACACACCAGAAAAAAAAAATCTGCAGGTCGGGCATTAAAATTTACAAAATGATCAATTAATGGACAGCCAGTGATGTCATACTGGTGGAAACCATCAACACCCTAAAAGAGATGGACACCATTCACCTTGATTTTATGCATATATCAGACAAGCAAAGGGGAATCATACTACAAATACACAATAACGCATGTGGCCCAGAACTGTGCCTGACCAAGGTCCAATGGAAAGGAGGGGGCTTTAGAGAGGGGCAAGTGACCCAAAAACAGCATTTTAGTTAAAAGTTTGGCAGGAAGTCATGATCTATAAAACACCTGGCTGTTATACTGAGAGCTGACATGTTGGGGTGCCTGTGTGTACTGGGGGCTGCCATGTTGGGATGCCTGTGTGTGCTGGGGGCTGCCATGTTGGGATGCCTGTGTGTACTGGGAGCTGCCATGTTGGGATGCCTGTGTGTACTGGGAGCTGCCATGTTGGGATGCCTGTGTGTACTGGGAGCTGCGATGTTGGAATGTCTGTGTCTACTGGGGGCTGCCATGTTGGGATGCCTGTGTGTACTGGGAGCTGCCATGTTGGGATGCCTGTGTGTACTGGGGGCTGCCATGTTGGGATGCCTGTGTGTATTGGGGGCTGCCACGTTGGGATGCCTGTGTGTACTGGGAGCTTCCATGTTGGGATGCCTGTGTGTACTGGGAGAGTCCATGTTGGGGTGCCTGTGTGTACTGGGAGCTGCCATGTTGGGATGCCTGTGTGTACTGGGGGCTGCCATGTTGGGATGCCTGTGTGTACTGGGAGCTGCCATGTTGGAATGTCTGTGTGTACTGGAAGAGACCATGTTGGGATGCCTGTGTGTACTGGGAGCTGCCATGTTGGGATGCCTGTGTGTACTGGGGGCTGCCACGTTGGGATGCCTGTGTGTACTGGGGGCTGCCACGTTGGGATGCCTGTGTGTACTGGGAGCTGCCATGTTGGGATGCCTGTGTGTACTGGGGGCTGCCACGTTGGGATGCCTGTGTGTACTGGGAGCTGCCATGTTGGGATGTCTGTGTGTGCTGGGAGAGGCCATGTTGGGATGCCTGTGTGTACTGGGGGCTGCCACGTTGGGATGCCTGTGTGTACTGGGAGCTGCCATGTTGGGATGTCTGTGTGTGCTGGGAGAGACCATGTTGGGATGCCTGTGTGTACTGGGAGCTTCCATGTTGGGATGCCTATGTGTACTGGGAGAGTCCATGTTGGGGTGCCTGTGTGTACTGGGAGCTGCCATGTTGGGATGCCTGTGTGTACTGGGGGCTGCCAAGTTGGGATGCCTGTGTGTACTGGGAGCTGCCATGTTGGGATGCCTGTGTGTACTGGGAGCTGCCATGTTGGGATGTCTGTGTGTACTGGGAGAGTCCATGTTGGGATGCCTATGTGTACTGGGAGAGTCCATGTTGGGGTGCCTGTGTGTACTGGGAGCTGCCATGTTGGGATGCCTGTGTTTACTGGTACTGGGAGCTGCCATGTTGGGATATCGGTGTGTACAGGGAGAGTCCATGTTGGGGTGCCTGTGTGTACTGGGGGCTGCCATGTTGGGATATCGGTGTGTACTGGAAGAGTCCATGTTGGGGTGCCTGTGTGTACTGGGAGCTGCCATGTTGGGATGTTTGTGTGTGCTGGGAGAGTCCATGTTGGGATGCCTGTGTGTACTGGGGGCTGCCATGTTGGGGTGCCTGTGTGTACTGGGGGCTGCCATGTTGGGATGTCGGTGTGTACAGGGAGAGTCCATGTTGGGGTGCCTGTGTGTACTGGGAGCTGCCATGTTGGGATGTCTGTGTGTGCTGGGAGAGTCCATGCTGGGGTACCTGTGTCTACTGGGGGCTGCCATGTTGGGGTGCCTGTGTGTACTGGGGGCTGCCATGTTGGGGTGCCTGTGTGTACTGGGGGCTGCCATGTTGGGATGTCGGTGTGTACAGGGAGAGTCCCTGTTGGGGTGCCTGTGTGTACTGGGAGCGTCTATGTAGGGATGCCCATGTGCAGGTTAAAAAGGAGGTGACATGCATAGCTAAGAACTGAAGAGGTCATGCAAAGCCCATGTCATGGACGCCAATGGAGACAATCAACCATGGGCAAGCAACCCAAAAAAAAGCTAAACTAGAGCTGAGCCAGATGGGACCATGTGCAGCAATGTCAACCTAAAGGGACATGGAGCAAAGAGTTGCCAAAAACCCAAAAAGAGCGTATTGACTGGGAGCTCAGGGGAGTCAAACGTTAAGAAATCTTTCTCAATAAAGTACCATATGGGTGTTAAATAAAAAAGAAAATGAAGCAAAAAATCAATAAAAAAGCTAAAATCTATGGGAACACGCCAAAAAATTGATCTACCAACTGTACGACACCATGAGCCATATTCAAAAATCATCAAAAAAGGACCGGTTGTATGAAAACGTTGAGTGCATCAGAGAGAGAGAAGAACGATATTCAAAGCATAATGAACACTAAAGGTTTTTGAAAGTGTTAGCTGAAGTGGTGAGGAACACCAAAAAATGATTATCTATCAGGGTTGGGCCATATACACCATGGCAGGCAATCAACGGTGCAGGTCAGCAGTATGGCCATGACCTTCGGGATGACAGTGTTGCCGGTCTATATCCATAACAGCCAACAAACAACCTCAGGAGGTAAAAAAAAAAAATCTGCTGAGGAACGCAGTGATCTACACGACATGATACAATATGGCCGACGCCAAGACGTGATCCCCACAATTCCACCTCTGAAGAATGATTTACCACAAAGCTGCTCCACCTGGAATCACTCGACGTGAAGCCCCGGATGATTCACCGAAAATGCATTTCAGTTTGAACTTCTTTTTTACGGCCACTGAATGCCAGACATGCGATGTTTATTCCCGTAAAACATTTGTCAGCCGTGAAATATAATGATATAAAGAGAGCGTTTCTCCAGTGGATAGAGGAGGCTGCACATTCGGGGGCCGACGTTCACCCGCCACGGGTCACCACACCCTACAGGAAAAGTTTCCTATTCGGAACAGACGTCAAAATCCCATTTAGGTGTTTTGTTACGATATTGAACAAGCACCGTACGCAAGAACTTTATTTTACACCTCGCCACACTCAACGTGTCCAAAAAAGTGACCACATCAATCTCCACATGTATCAGTCAGGCTTTATAAGACAACACGTGGCATCGCTGATCCGGCAATTTATTATTATTTTTTTAATTTCTAGGACTTTTCAGGTGATACACAATGTCTATCATAATGGATGATTAAAAAAAAAAAATCTTTTTATTTGCTACAAACTATTGTTACAAAATATATAAAAAGTATCGAGTGAGAAAAGGGCTCGGTGTATTATCCCAAAATGCCACAATGTAGCGATCAGTGGCAACCATGGCTACTTCCAAGCAGTGCCGGGACAAGGTCATCTAGAGCCCAGGGTGAACATGCCAAACTGTGTATAAGCAGTATGTGTCAGTAAAATCCCCCCCCAAAAAAAATAAATAAATAAATTGAGCACTAATCTGCATGTTTACCCCCTAGGCATAAATTCCCCCAGTACAAATCTGCCCCCCTGCTGAAATCCCCCCTCCCAGCACAAATCTTTGTCCCTCCACCCCCCCCCCCATTCCGCAACACAAATGCCTCTCCCCCCCAAAAAGTCACCCCTCCTAGCAAAAATCCTCTACCCCTCAACTTTAGCACAAATCCATTGTACAAGAGGATATTCCTGCGCTATCAGATATGGAAAGGCTAGAAATGGAACAGCTGCGTGCACCTATTAGGTGTCACTTGGCCTAAATGAATGTTATATGGATAGATGGTGCCGCGCTAATCCTATTATATGAACTTCTACTTGTTAAATAAAGAGACCGGCCTGAAGGGCCAGTGATATAAATAAACAGGTGATAAAACCCACTGTGCAAAATAAATTAGATGGAAATATATAAGAATAAATAGTGGGTGTGAGCAATAGATAAACAGCCTAAAAGCTTAAAAAATATCAATCGTGACTGACCATAGGTATGAATATTGTGATAATGTGGCAAAAAACAATATAGTAGAGTAGCATAAATTGAATTAAATAATTAACAATCACAAACCAGCAAAGTGCAAGGTGCCAACACTGTGCAACCTAAATAACTGAATCATAACGTAACTAAATAATGTGAAACAACAAGTTTTCCATAAAGTGCAAACGTGCAAACAAACATAAATTATAAGTGTATACTCCAAACTGAATGGTAATAAATAGAATGTCCCAGCAGATTGAATATAAAAATCACACAGAAAAAGCGTCCTTAATCTTAGGTAAAATCTTTGTGACTTATGGTGCTGGCATGCGCATGTAGCAGTTAAAGTGCCTGGTGACTCAAGGTTTCATGCAGCTTCGTGTGTAAACACTCCAGTGAGCAGTGGCCCCTTACCTCACAGAAATGGGGCAACAGCATATGACCAAACTCGTTCTTATCTTTTTCCACCTAGCGGCTCCTACGTATTCCTCACCGTCCTGGGGTGGGATTCCCTCAGATTCCCTCAGATTCCCTCAGGTATGGTCCAGGGGGGTGTATTTAAAAACAGGAATAAAGGAACCCAATAGTGTAATTCCGTTTAAAAGGTAACTATGTTTATTAGACAAAAGCAGCAGGTACTCACATTTAAAATGAATAGCAGGGTGTTTGTATCCGACGAGCGGCGAGCTCGTAGCTTTCTTTCAGTGTGCTCAGCCTATCCTGTCCCCTGAAGAAGTCACGTGTGGTGTGACGTCACGCGTAGGGACAGGATAGGCTGAGTACACTGAAAGAAAGCTACGAGCTCGCCGCTCGTCGGATACAAACACCCTGCTATTCATTTTAAATGTGAGTACCTGCTGCTTTTGTCTAATAAACATAGTTACCTTTTAAACGGAATTACACTATTGGGTTCCTTTATTCCTGTTTTTAAATACACCCCCCTGGACCATACCTGAGGGAATCTGAGGGAATCTGAGGGAATCCCACCCAGGACGGTGAGGAATACGTAGGAGCCGCTAGGTGGAAAAAGATAAGAACGAGTTTGGTCATATGCTGTTGCCCCATTTCTGTGAGGTAAGGGGCCACTGCTCACTGGAGTGTTTACACACGAAGCTGCATGAAACCTTGAGTCACCAGGCACTTTAACTGCTACATGCGAATGCCAGCACCATAAGTCACAAAGATTTTACCTAAGATTAAGGACGCTTTTTCTGTGTGATTTTTATATTCAATCTGCTGGGACATTCTATTTATTACCATTCAGTTTGGAGTATACACTTATAATTTATGTTTGTTTGCACGTTTGCACTTTATGGAAAACTTGTTGTTTCACATTATTTAGTTACGTTATGATTCAGTTATTTAGGTTGCACAGTGTTGGCACCTTGCACTTTGCTGGTTTGGTGATTGTTAATTATTTAATTCAATTTATGCTACTCTACTATATTGTTTTTTGCCACATTATCACAATATTCATACCTATGGTCAGTCACGATTGATATTTTTTAAGCTTTTAGGCTGTTTATCTATTGCTCACACCCACTATTTATTCTTATATATTTCCATCTAATTTATTTTGCACAGTGGGTTTTATCACCTGTTTAGCACAAATCCACCCCCTAAGTTTCCCCTCCTAGCACAAATATCCCCCCAAACAAAAATTTCCCCTCCTAGCATAATTCTCCTCCCCCCTTCACCATATCACCTCATCTAGCAAACCCCCAAAATCCTCCCTCCTAGCAGAAACCCCCCAAAAAAACCTCCCAGCACAAACCCGCGAAATCCTCCCTCCTAGCATAACACCCCCCCCCCAAAAACCTCCTGTCGCAAACCTCTCCAAATCCTCCCTCCTAGCACAACCCCCCCCCCCCCCCAAAAAAAAAAAACTCCTAGTAGCACAAACCCCCTAAATCCTCCTTCCCTGCACAAACTCCCCAAAAAACCCTCCTAGCACAACCCCCCCCCCCCTCCAAAAGACCTACTAGCACAAACCCCCCAAATCCTCCCCCCTAGCAACCCCCCCCCCAAAAAAAAAGAACTCCTAGCACAAACCCCCCAAATCCTCCTTTCCTGCACAAACTCCCCAAAAAACCCTCCTAGCACATCCCCCCCCCCCAAAGAACTCCTAGCACAAACCCCCCAAATCCTCCTTTCCTGCACAAACTCCCCAAAAAACCCTCCTAGCACATCCCCCCCCCCCAAAAGACCTCCTAGCACAAACCCCCCAAATCCTCCCTCCTAGCATAGCACAACCCCCCCCCCCCAAAAAAAAAAAGACCTCTTAGCCCAAACTCCCCAAATCCTCCTTCCCTGCACAAACTCCCCAAAAAACCCTCCTAGCACAAACCCCCAAAATCCTCCCTCCTAGCACAAAAAACCTCCTAGCACAAACCCCCCAAATACTCGTTCCCTTCACAAACCCCCCCAAAAAACCCTCCTAGCACAAATCCCTCCCCTAAAATTTCCCCCTCGTAGCACAATTCTCCACCCCCCCTTCAACATATCACCTCATCTAGTACAAAACCCCCAAAAAATCCCTCCCCTAAAATTTCCCTTCCTAGCACAAATCCCTCCCCTAAATTCCCCATTCTCCTCCCCCTTCACCATATCACCTCATCTAGCACAACCCCCCCCCCCCCCAAATCCCCCCTCCGAGCCCAAATTCTCTTCCCCTTTCCAACATAAATCCCCCCCAAATCACCACTCCTAGCAATTCCTCCCCCTCAATCTCCTCACGCCCCCCCCCCCCCCACCTCACATGAAACCACAGTGCCCCTCCTGCCCACCCCTTGTCCCGGCCCTGCCTCCAGGTACAATGTAGAATGTCTATGTGGGGGAAGCCATGGTCGTGATGGTTGTTACATTTTGGGATATAACATTGAGTCCTCCTCTCACTTTAATATTTTTTCATAATTTGTAACCATGGAGATTGTCACATTATTTTTTATATAAACCAATATATGTTTTGTGTTGCTGTGTCACCTGACAAGTCCTGGGAATGGTTTCCAATGACACAACGTTCTACATTAGGATATTTTCACATCTACCAGGAACTGATGAGCACCGCTGGCCACCAGCTGGTGACGTCCACCAACAAGGAGCCACCACTGCACACCGATGTCGGCACTGACAGTTCACATGATGGATCTGATGGTGAAAACCTGTCTAGATCGACTGACGCGTTTTACCCCTTAATAGGACCGAAGTAACAAGTCAGCTTAGAAAATGTTGTCCAGTCATCTAATGCAGAGCTGGGACAAGGGGTGGGCAGAAGTTACCCTGGGTGCAGTGAAGCAAGCGGGGGTAAAAAATGGAAGCAGGGTGGTACACGTGGCATGTATTAATAGTGGGGGGAGGGGGAGCAATTCTGCATCCTTGCCCTTGCCCTGGATGACCCTGTCCCGGTACTGACCTGATGAGAACTGTTGGTGCTTCCGTGATTTATCATTTAAATTAAACCGCGTGTTGATTTTCAGTCTGACATTTTGCCAACTGCCACCAAACATTACACCAACTACCCGCGGTGTCCCACAAGACACAACCGTGAAAAAAAATGGCGGATACCTAAAATTTGTCCTATAATTGGGAATGAGGTTCTGGTGATTTTTTTTAAGGTAATCAGAAATACATTTAAATATCTGTTGCGGCTGACATGGGGACTGACATCTGCCCATGCGGCCAGCCGGCCCCAGAGACTGACCAGAGGGTGGCGCTGTTATGGTGGGCACTCCTAGCAGGGAAGAAATAAAGGAAATTCCATAGGTAGGGCACGTCAAAGAGGGAAGGGGCACCTCACTGATTTTCGGGGGGCATTACAGCTTAGTAAGCCCCATGATGCCATCTCAGCACTTATAGGTTGATTTTACTCTTTACATGACTTTGGACCCATCTCTACAAACAGGCAGCACACTGGCTAAGTGATTAGCACTTCCGCCTAGCAGCACTGGGCTTGGTCGGTTTGAATCCCAACCATGGCACCACCTGCATGGAGTTTGCATGTTCTCCCTGTGCCTGCGAGGGTTTCCTCCCGCACTCCAAAGACATGCTGGGAGGATAATCGTCTCCTGTCTTCATTGGCCCTCCTATCTACAAATGTGAGTTAGGGACCTTAGATTGTAAGCTCCTTGGGGGGTCAGGGACTCATGTGACTGTGTACAATATATATGTAAAGTGCTGCATAAATTGATGGCACCACAGGTGTGCGCAGCCTATTGCATTAGGGTGTGCACCCCAAAACTCAAACACATTTGCATTGTATATATACTGACGGAGCAAGGGACGGTGTCAGTAGGGAAGAGATCGCTTGCAGTCGTTTTTATTTTTTACTTTATCTTATAAAAAAAATTTTTTAGGAGCCTTTAGGGGTCTTTGGTGAAATATTAGGGGTCTAAAGAGGGGCAATCTGCACCACACGGGGAGATTAGGGTGTGCCCAGGCACACCTGGCACACCCCGTGCGCACGCCTATGGATTAGCGCTATACAAGTACCTTAAATAAATTACTAAAAATCTACCATACCGAAGTGTACCGGTCTCATCCAAGCAGAGTAAGGGGAACCCAACGATGACCTTGTTCCTCCCTCCTAGCGAATTGATGTCCTGTATACCGGCCAACCCTGCTGTACCAACCATTGATGCCCATTAAAGAAGAACTCCGCTTGGACCAATAAGCCATGCATAGATGGCAACGAGGGGGCAGTTTAAGTCTTGAGATATTTTTGGGCCTTCGGTTTTTATTTTTTTGGCCAATAGTATGCTAATGAGCAGCTCCAGTTACAGATGTAGCGCCCGCGCCGCCCTGTCCATGACAATTGACAGCCGCTCGATGAATCCAGGAAGAGTCGTCTCTTTTTTTAATTTTTATTTTTTGGAATAGCTTTGCTGTCAATTTTAGATCCAAACGGAGTTGTTCTTTAAATTTCACAAGCGCTTATGAATTTTTGGAGACGTTATGGCGTCCGCATGGCGATATTTTATATTTTAATCTACAGCGCGCCGCCATTAAAAGGAAAATCAAACTTGCGGCCGTGTTCAAAAGGAGAAGAAAGATTTTCTCTCAGCCGCTCGGCGGCGATCGGAATGGCGCTGCCCTTCCCTGGGCGGCCATAACACGCGGGATGCCCCTAATGAAGATAATAACAATTATAGAGGCAATTACAGGCTCTCTGGAGCTGAAGACGGGCATCGGATTAACCCTTCCCGCGTCGGCGAGCGATGGGCTGCGGAACTCCGCACTCATAAAAAGGGCAAATAGATGCGGCGAGGAGGAGATGTTTACGGCGGAGGAGGAGGAAGGGTGGGGGGGGGGAAATCACATCCATCGCAACATCTGGTTAAGTACTGCCGCGTCCAATGCCAGGCTACCTAATTAGCACAACACTTGTGCCGGGAAATGAGGCTGACGCTCACACCACAAGCGCTGGACGGCAGCTGGAACGAGGCGGCGGCATCGCTGCGTGTGAGGTACGCCGGGCGGGCGGGTGGGGGGGGGGGGGGGGGGAAACGGCGCTCCAGTCACTGCAAAGAGTCTTTTAAAAAGTTTTGCTGAGCAGCTTGCTGGTCGTAAAAAAGAGATTCGTGTTTGTTCGCTTTCCTTTCATGTCCGACAAAATAAAACTTTTTTTTTTTTCTCTTCCCTTTTTTAACTCTTCCAGAGCCGACGAGATTAGCGGAATCATTTTAAATATTTCCCTTAAAAAAAAAAAAGAAAAGAAGAAGAAACAAGAACGAGGGCCTTCATCGCTGAAATAAAGATATGGCTGGTGAGGGACTACAAGTCCCAGCATGTGACGGCTGTATAGACTGTAACCTGTACATCAAATACAGCAACCCCTCTGAGGCACTACAAGTCCCAGCATAGGCGGCTGTATAGACTGTAACCTGTACATAAAGTACAGCAACCCCTCTTAGGCACTACAAGTCTCAGCATGTGACGGCTGTAGAGCTTCAGCAGTAGCTATATAAATCCTGTATAATAATAATAATATACTACAATCTGTGCATCAAGTGTACCAAATGGGATTATTCTAACTTCTGAGGGACTACAAGTCTCAGCATGGCTGACTATAGAGCTTTATTATTATGGAATTCAACCTGTGCATCAAGTGTAACAAAGACTTATTGTTCCAAACCTTTGGGGCACTACAAGTCCCAGCATGGACAGCTGTAGAGCGTCAGCATTGTAGACTACAGCCTCTCCATCAGGTTTAGCAAAAGTGCATTGTTCCAACCTCTGAGGGACTACAAGTCCCAGCATGGGCAGCTGTATAGATTGTAGCCTGTACAGTACATTAAGTGTAGCAATCCCTCTGAGGTACTACAAGTCCCAGCATGTGACAGGTGTAGAGCTTCAGCAATATATACTACAACCTCTGCATCAAGTGTACCAAAGAGCATTATTCTAACCTCTGAGGCACTACAAGTCCCAGCATAGGCGGCTGTATAGACTGTAACCTGTACATAAAGTACAGCAACCCCTCTTAGGCACTACAAGTCCCAGCATGTGACGGCTGTAGAGCTTCAGCAGTAGCTATATAAATCCTGTATAATAATAATAATATACTACAATCTGTGCATCAAGTGTACCAAATGGGATTATTCTAACTTCTGAGGGACTACAAGTCTCAGCATGGCTGACTATAGAGCTTTATTATTCTGAAATTCAACCTGTGCATCAAGTGTAACAAAGACTTATTGTTCCAAACCTTTGGGGCACTACAAGTCCCAGCATGGACAGCTGTAGAGCGTCAGCATTGTAGACTACAGCCTCTCCATCAGGTTTAGCAAAAGTGCATTGTTCCAACCTCTGAGGGACTACAAGTCCCAGCATGGGCAGCTGTATAGATTGTAGCCTGTACAGTACATTAAGTGTAGCAATCCCTCTGAGGTACTACAAGTCCCAGCATGTGACAGGTGTAGAGCTTCAGCAATATATACTACAACCTCTGCATCAAGTGTACCAAAGAGCATTATTCTAACCTCTGAGGGACTACAAGTCCCAGCATAGGCAGCTGTATAGACTGTAGCCTGTACATCAGGTGCAGCAACGCCTCTGAGGCACTACAAGTCTCAGCATTAGACGGCTGTAGAGCTTCAGCAGTAGCTATATAAATCCTGTATAATAATAATAATATACTACAATCTGTGCATCAAGTGTACCAAATGGGATTATTCTAACCTCTGAGGGACTACAAGTCTCAGCATGGCTGACTATAGAGCTTTATTATTATGGAATTCAACCTGTGCATGAAGTGTAACAAAGACTTATTGTTCTAAACCTTTGGGGCACTACAAGTCCCAGCATGGGCAGCTGTAGAGCGTCAGCACTGTAGACTACAGCCTCTCCATCAGGTTTAGCAAAAAGTGCATTGTTCCAACCTCTGAGGGACTACAAGTCCCAGCATGGGCAGCTGTAGAGCTTCGGCAGCGTAGCCTGTAACCTGTGCATCAAGGGTAGCAAAAGTCCCAGCATGCCTTGCCGGTCAGTGACACCAAATGTCTTGAACCGGACACACACGTTACAATCTGATTGTACAATCTCCCTTAGATTTACTGACCCCCCTGTGTGATGTGCGGGGATTACCTGATTGGAAATAGATCGCATGGACTGTCCCCCGCCCCCTACACCTGACTGACCAATGAGCTCACTTCTTCTATATATTATATTTCAATTGATCGGGGAAGCAACATCTGCAATAGGAAATGTGAACGAGGATAACAATATTTTTGGGGTGGGGGGAGGGGTATTATGCAAACTCTGGCAGTGACAATTCCTAGCTCCACCCCACTATTACCCCCCCCCCCACACACACACACACACACATGACATGTCACAATGTCCCTTTAAGCCGGAGACCCCCGGGGAGAGCCGCGTCACCGACAAGTTCTGTGATCTGAGGACCTTCGGCCTCTCAGGAAGGAAGCCGGGTCTTTGGATTCAAGTCCAGGAATGTCGCTCGTTCACCACCAACACACTCCTGGATCTTCATTCCAAGGTGATGACATAACAGCAACGCTCCTCAGCAATGTCACCCCATCGTCCACGCCGATCGCACGCCATAAAGCAGGAAAGTGACGTCACCGCCATCCTCCGTCACTTGTTACAATCTTACAAAGACACGTTTCTTCTTTAAATGTATTTTGTGGCCCCGTCAAAGTCACTCATATGGCCCTGTCATAGCTCCTCACGTGGCCCCATCAAAGCTCCTCATGTGGTTCCATCAAAGTCCCCCATGACGTCTCATAAAAGCTCCTCATGTGGTCCCATCAAAGCTCCTCGTGTGGCCCCATCAAAGCTCCTCATGTGGCCTGTCAAAGTCCCTCGTGTGGCCCCATCATAGCTACTTGTGTGACCTCATCAAAACTCCTCATGTGGCCCCATCAAAGCTCCTCGTGTGGCCTGTCATGTCCTTCACGTTGCCCCATTAAAGTCCCTCATGTGGTCCCATCAAAGCTCCTTATGTGGCCCCGTCATAGCTCCTCATGTGGCCCATCAAAGTCCCTCACGTTGCCCCATTAAAGTCCCTTACGTTGCCCCATTAAAGTCCCTCATGTGGCCCCATAAAAGCTCCTCATGTGGTCCCATCAAAGCTCCTCGTGTGGCCCCATTAAAGTCCCTCATGTGGCCCCATCATAGCTACTTGTGTGACCTCATCAAAGCTCCTTATGTATCCCCATCAAAGCTCCTCATGTGGCCTGTCAAAGTCCCTCACGTTGCCCCATTAAAGTCCCTCATGTGGCCCCATAAAAGCTCCTCATGTGGTCCCATCAAAGCTCCTCGTGTGGCCCCATTAAAGTCCCTCATGTGGCCCCGCCATAGCTACTTGTGTGACCTCATCAAAGCTCCTTATGTAACCCCATCAAAGCTCCTCATGTGGCCTCATCAAAGTCCCTCATGTGGCCCCATCAAAGCTCCTCATGTGGCCTCATCAAAGTCCCTCATGTGGCCCCATCATAGCAACTTGTGTGACTTCATCAAATCTCCTTATGTAGCCCAATCAAAGCTCCTCATGTGGCCCCTCAACGTCTCACGTTGCCCCATTAAATCTCTCATGTGTCTCCATCAAAGCTCCTCATATGGCACCATCATAGCTCCTCATGTAGCCCATCAAAATCCCTCATGTTGCCCCATTAAAAACCCTCATGTGACCCCATTAAAGCTCCTCACGTGGCCCGTCAAAGTCCCTAACGTTGCCCCATTAAATTCCCTCCTGTGGCCCTATCAAAGTTCCTCACATTGCCCCATTAAAGTTCCTCATGTGGCCCCATTAAAGTCCCTCATGTGGCCCCATCGAAGCTCCTCATGTGGCCCCATTAAAGTTCCTCATGTGGCCCCATTAAAGTTCCTCATGTGGCCCCATCAAAGTCCCTCATGTGGCCCCATCAAAGCTCCTCATGTGGCCCCATTAAAGTCCCTCATGTGGCCCCATCAAAGCTCCTCATGTGGCCCCATTAAAGTTCCTCATGTGGCCCTGTCATAGCGCCTCATGTTGCCCCATCAAAGCTCCACATGTGGCCCCGTGAAAGTCCCTCATGTGGCCCCCCCAAGCTCCCTGACTTAAAACTCTGAAAGTTCATTCTGTTTTAGAACAAATTTCTATAAAACAAACTTTTCATCTCCAGAACAACAACGAGAGGAACACAATCTCTGCGGAGTTCCACCCGCTATATTCCTGGAGGACCACAGGGCACTACAGTCCACCACCCTACATTTATACTACTGAGCATCTTTTTTTATTTTTTTTTATTAAAAAGATACTCTCAGGAAATCAGGAAGTATTTAAAAAAAAAAATGATTGTGTTGTAAAGTCGATCAGCATTCAATCATTTTTTTTTTAAACAAACAGAACTTTGGATGTCCCGGAAAACACGGAGCGTCAGTAAAGATCTGTACGTAGGTTGGGTGTATTCTTTTTTGGGGGGTCTTAAAATGACTTTACATAAACACAAAGGAAAAGCACCAAAGCCGACTGTATTGGTGGCAAAACACCCCCCCCCCCCCAACACTGTGCAACCGCTGATTAGATATTCAGGGCATGAATCTGGCATAGAAAGCACCAGGCCCAGCCAAGCTTGGGCAGATGGGCGCCCAACCGAACCTCTTTTTTTTATCCCCGGCTCACGGGTTGCCAGGAATGCCACCCTGTGTCCATGCAGCGGGCAGCCTGGTGGTCAGAAGCTCCGGGGGTGGGGGGGGGGGTTGGTGTGGGCACTGTGCGTGTCCAAGGGGGCTACAGGAGAACCCCTTTATCTACCAGATGGGTGGAGAAGATCTGAATTCACTCAAACTTTATTTATTTGAAAACATCTGTAAAGCAGGGTATATTTAAAGTGATCGGTGATCAGGACCAGACCGGATGTATGAAATAACAAAGTATCACAGAAGTCTATGAAGAACAGAGCCGACCAATGGCGGGAGAAGGAAGAGGGGACATGGTCATCAGTGCCAGGAGTGCGCCGTGTAAGTGCGCTGACACATACATAGGAGAGACCAGAAATTATATATTATATTATTTTATATTATAATATATTCTATTATTTTATTTTATATTATAATATATTCTATTATTTTATTGTATATAAAATTGTTTTATACTATATCATTTATAAGATGGGTGAAAGAAAAATGACATTTGGATGACTCCAGCCAGCTAAATATTCACTGCCAACTTTAAATTTTGCAATGTAAGTTTGCTGAACACACATAGACATACAAGAGGTGAACATTATTATATTATATTATATTATATTATATTATATAATATTATGAGATCAGTAGACACCTGGGTCTCTCTAGTAGCCAACAGGTGCTTTCAAGGAGCCAGGAACATCTTATCCTTTTTTGCAGATAAAAAGTTCAAAACATTCAATCAGCATTTGTCATTTTTCTGGGAGCTTTGGTGACCCGGCTCCTGAGATTTGCCCAAACGCATCCATGCAATTTGGTTAAAAAGGGGACAATTGGATGGAAATATTCACCCTCAACTATAAAGGTGTGCAGTGTAAGTGTACTAGAACATTATATATATATATACACAGGAGATGCAAAATGATTCTATTATTAGCTCAATAACCAGCTCGGTGACTCCAGTAGCCGGCAGGTACATTCATTGAGTCAGGTGGCTAATTAGGTGACTGTTATATGATATTATTTGCTCAGTAGCCAGATAGGCCACTCTAGTAGCCACGAGTGATTTCCAGGAGCCAGAAATGTCTTATCCTTTTTGCAGATAACAAGATAACAAGTGCAAAACATTTCATCACCAATTGTCATTTTCTAGGAGCTTTGGCGACCCGGCTCCTGAGATTTGCCCAAACACATTCCATGCAATTCGGGTTGTACATGACGGGTGAAAGAAAAGGGACATTTGGATGAACGACTCCAACCAGCCAACAGTGTGAGTGCAGAAGACACATAGACATACATGAGATGAAACATTCTCTCTCTTTTTTTTTTTTTTTGTTTCATAAAAAATTCTTCCATTATATCTTATTATATTATTTTTTTACCTCAATGGTTGCCCTAGATACATCTGTGTCTTTTTATCAACCTGTAACTGTTATATTATATTATTTGCTCGGTAGCCAGGTCGCTCTAGAGGTCGCAAAGTGCTTTCATAGAGCCAGGAACATCTTATGCTTTTTTTTTGCAGATAACAAGATAACAAGTTCAGAACATTCAGCATTTGTCGTTTTCTAGGAGCTTTGGTGACCCGACTCCTGAGATTTGCCCAAACACATCCATACAATTCGGTTGTACATGACGGGTGAAAGAGAAAAGGACATTTGGATGAAGGACTCCAACCAGCCAACATTTCATTGTGCAGTGTGAGTGCAGAACACATAGAGACATACAGGAGAGGAAACATTCTTATATTAGAATTTTGAACTAGATAATTGAACTCTTTTTTTTCAACCTGACTGTAACTTAATGTAACTGTTATATTATATTATATTATATATTATATTATATTATGAGATCAGTAGACACTTAGGCCACTCTAGTAGCCAACAGGTCCATTCATGGAGCCAGGAACAAATCATCCTTTTTTGCAGATAACAAGATACTATAACAAGTTCATAACATTTATTCAGCATTTGCCATGTTCTAAGGAGCTTTGGTGACCCGGCTCCCGAGATTTGCCCAAACACATCCATGCAATTCGGTTGTACATGTTGAGTGAACTTTGACTTTCGAAGTGTGAGTGCAGAACACACCTAGACATGGACTGGGCCACCAGTCCTCAGGAAGGATGTACTGGAAATGGAGCGAGTACAAAGAAGGGCAACAAAGCTAATAAAGGGTCTGGAGGATCTTAGTTATGAGGAAAGGTTGTGAGCTCTGAACTTATTCTCTCTGGAGAAGAGACGCTTGAGAGGGGATATGATTTCAATGTATAAATACCGGACTGGTGACCCCACAATATACAAATACCGGACTGGTGACCCCACAATATATAAATACCGGACTGGTGACCCCACAATATACAAATACCGGACTGGTGACCCCACAATATACAAATACCGGACTGGTGACCCCACAATATATAAATACCGGACTGGTGACCCCACAATATACAAATACCGGACTGGTGACCCCACAATATATAAATACCGGACTGGTGACCCAACAATATACAAATACCGGACTGGTGACCCCACAATATATAAATACCGGACTGGTGACCCCACAATATACAAATACCGGACTGGTGACCCCACAATATACAAATACCGGACTGGTGACCCCACAATATACAAATACCGGACTGGTGACCCCACAATATACAAATACCGGACTGGTGACCCTACAATATATAAATACCGGACCGGTGACCCCACAATAGAGAAATACCAGACTGGTGACCCCACAATAGGGAGGAAACTTTTTCGTGGAAGGGAGTTTATCAAGACTGGTGGCCACTCATTAAAATTAGAAGAAAAGAGGTTTAACCTTAAACTACGTAGAGGGTTCTTTACTGTAAGAGCGGCAAGGATGTGGAATTCCCTTCCACAGGTGGTGGTCACAGTGGGTAGCGATAATCGATAATTTAAAAAAAACTATTAGATAATCACCTGAACGACCGCAACATACAGGGATATAAAATGTAATACTGACACATAATCACACACATAGGTTGGACTTGATGGACTTGTGTCTTTTTTTTAACCTCACCAACTATGTAACATACAACAGATGAAAAATTAATATATTATATTTTTGAACTGGATGGAATTGTATCTTTTTTTTTCAACCTAACTGTAGCTAAATGTAACTATTATATTATTTTATATTATATTATAAGCTCAGTAGACACCTAGGCCCACCCTGGTAGCCAACAGGTGCTTTCAAGATGCCAGGAGGACCACATTATTCTTTTTGTAGAGAACGAGAACAAGTTCAGAACATTTAATCGCCATTCATAATTTTCTAGGAGCTTTGACAACCCCGACTCAGAGATTTTCCCGAACACATCCATGCAATTTGGTTAAAAGAAAAGGGGACATTTGGACGGAAACATTGGCTGTCAATCCTGAATATGTGCCGTGTAAGTGTACCAGAACACACACAAGGGATGAAAAGTGTGATATATTCTATTCAATTCGATCATCTTCAGTATTATGAGCTCAGTACAGCACCCCGCTAGCCCACTCTTGTAGCACACAAGTGATTTTTAGGAGTCGGGAACAAATCATTTTCCAGAAAACAAGAGCAGACGTTCAAAACATCTCATCGTCATTTGTAAATTTTTCTGGGCGCTCCTGAGATTTGTCTCTTAACAAATCTCCCCCATTCGGTTGTACATGACGGGTAAAAAGAAAAAAAGGGACAACCCCAGCCAGCCAACTTTGAATTTTGCAGTATAAGGCCGGCCCCATACATTATACAGTTTCCCTTCAGATTCACCAAAACCATATAACATGAGGTCACACCTAAACACTTTTAATGTGTATGAAGTCAGGCCGGCCCTTGCACTACATAGCTGAAGGTAAATCCAAAGGAAAACAAATGAGAAAATTGTATAATGTATGGCCCAGCCTAAGTGTGCTGAACACACCTATATATACATAACAAGAGGTGACAAATGATTATAGGATATTTTTTATTATATTTCATTATTTCGGTAGCCAGATAGCCCACTCTAATAGCCAACATGTGATTTGAAGGAGCCAGGGACATATTTTTTTTTTTTGACAAGAGAACAAGTTACAAACATTTAATCATCGTTTATCATTTTTTTTAAGGAGATTTTGGTGACCCGCCTCCTGAGATTTGTCCAAACACATCCATGCAATTTGGTTGAAAGAAAACGGAAAAAACACTTGGATGTGATCGACTCCGTCCAGCCAACTTAGAATTCTGCAGTGTGATTGCTGAATACACAATAGAGATGAATAATTCTTCTATTATATTATTGAAGTCGATGGACTTTCATCCTGTAACTGTTCTATTATATATCATATTATATGATTAGCCTGATGGCTGATTGAAAAAAGGGACACGTGGATCGACGACGCCAACCAGGCTAAACATTCCCTGACGTCTGCATTCTAGGTGTGTGCTGAACACACATTACATACAAGAGATGAGTAACGATCACGTGATATTATCTTAATCGCTCGGTAGCCAGCTAGACCACCCTGGGAGCCAACCGGTGATGTCAAGGAGACTTTCTTTTTTTGCAGATCGCAAGTTTTCAATATTTTAATTGGCATTTGTCATTTTTTTAAGAGCTTTGGCGACTCCCCCCCCCCCCCCCCCCCCGACTCCTGAGATTTGCACCAAACGCATCTCTGCACCCTTAAGAAGGAAAGGAATATAACAAACGACTGGTGACGTTCGATGATTAGGTCACAGAATGAAGTCGTAGCCCGGCGCACACGAACGCGCACCGTGGAAAAATCGTCGAATAAGGCGTGGCATACAACAACGCCAGTGTGCCGAGCAAACCCTTTCCCTTTATTGGTTGAACTAGAATCAGGGGGGGGTCTCAAACTGGCGGCCCTCCAGCTGTATGGAGAGTGATGGATGAAGGGCGCGTGATCAGTTGCTCACATCAAAAAGTATAAAATTTATTCAAATGAAAAAGCCCTCCAGCTGTTGCGGAACTACAAGCCCCATCATGCCCCTGCCTGTGGGAGTCATGCTTGTTAACTGTCAGCTTTGCAATGCCTCATGGGAATTGTAGTTCTGCAGCAGCTGGAGGGGCCGCCAGTTTGAGACCCCCTGATTGGACTTGTGTCTTTTTTTCAAGTAGCCTATGTAACCGTTCGTCACCTTTCATCGGGGCAATCGAAAGGCTATAAAAGTGGCTTTTCTTATTGGTCCCTTTTAAGTTATTGCTGTTAGCACGTCGCTTATTTGCTTCTATTAAACAAGTCCAGATGTGTGGCGTCTATTATGTGCGGGATACTACCTGCCCCGTAGGAGGCTCGCCACCAAGTGGTAGAGGGGGCTCTGCATTCCGACATGTTAAACCCCCGGCAGCTGTGTGGCTAAGACGGTGGCGGCCTAACACATCGCTTCCCTTCCCCCCCCCCCACCACCAGCACGCCGTCCGAGATTTACAAGGCAGAGAACCTTTATGGCCGCTGAGATTGGGAAAGGTACACGGGGGCTTAACGTGAAGCATTTCTTTTTTTTTTTTTAGCCGGGGAAAGTTAACTCGGTGTTTAATTCGAGTTGACAGCACAGGAGAGTGCCTTTTTTTCCGCGGCACAGGGAAGCGGCAGGACATCTCAATTACCCTCTGTGGCATCGTAACGAGAAGAACGCCGCCACGCGAAAGACAGATAAAAAAAAAAAGAAAGAAAAACGACGGCTGCGGTTTTTACGGAGGGATGAGAAATTTACTCTCCGAGACGGAAGGAAGAAAAACAGATAAAAGTTTTGATTTGGCTTAAAAAAAAAAAAATTAGGCGTGCGCCCCCCTCCCCCCCGTGGGAGGTTCTATCACTCGTGTGACACTTATAATGCAAGATCTCGGAGGGAAAGTCAACGGGTGGGAAAAAAAAAAAAAAGGGTCTGTTTTCTGCTTCTACGTGGACGAGCACGGCGCCTGATGCGCACTTCGGTATGATGGAAAGGCATGGAGTCAGGGATGGTCTAGGACAAGAGGTCACTTGTATGTTTAAGGATAAAACCATCTTAGCTTACATCTCCAGGGACCCCACCAATTATATAAGAGATCATATGTAGCCCTCGTCATTAGAAAGGTCGCCAGCAATCTCAGATCTCTTCTGTGCGTTCAAACACCTGCCACACTGACATAACACAACAAATGTACAGTATATATATATATATACACAGAGAGAGAGATGTCATTCTTACTCCTGGGGTTACAACATTGAACAATAGAGCGGTAAATAACGCTACAAAAAGAATGGTACTTACACCTCTCAATGCGGTCCTCCGGGCTCGAAGACGTTTCTCGGTCTGATATGAGGCCGGAGACGGCAAACAGTTTTTTCCCAGCATCGTCCACTTTAAGTCCCCCCGGGGAGCCCGTTGGGATCTGGGTCCCGAACTCGTACTCTTTCCCGTCGGCGTCAGAAAAGCGCAGGTGCGGAGATTCTGTGTCGTGACAGCTCTTCAGCCGCTTGGCCGGGGTGAAGGCGGACTGGTAGCTCTCCCGCTCCTCGGGGGACGTGAACGGCCGGAAGGCGCCCACCCCGCTGTGGTTCAGCATGCTGATCGGGGAGCAGTCTAAGTTCGGAGGGGCAAACTGGGGATGGAGGTGAAGTAAGGAAGGGGGAAAGTCACGGTTGGCAAATGCCCCGGGGACGCCGCCCTGGCGATGGTACATGGAGGTAAAGGTGTAGGAGCCATTGGTAAAGGGGATGTGTACTTCCTTATCCACCGACACCGGCACCCCGAAGGGTCTGGGCTGCTGGCAGGGGATGGAGGCGTCCCGGCTGGCTTCGGCGGTGGAAGCCAGGACCATCAAGGCCGGCGACGCCAGCGGATTGGGCAGGAAGGAAGAGTTCTCCATCTTAAAGGCAGCCCGGTGCAGATCCATTGCCGATACGTTGGCCTTTGCCAAGTCGAAGATATCTGTAAAGATTCCCCGGGAGGCTGGCGCGAAGGGGTCCTGGCACCAAGTAGGAAATGTCACTTCATGTCTTCCCAAAGGAACCTGCGTCCGCAGACAGAGAAAGCGAGAGGGACAAGTCAGTCGGAGCCTCAAAACGTACAACAATCAATACATAATTATTGTTTGTGTTGCTGCCTCTCAGGCATATACATCGCAATTAAGGAAATTATCAAGCAGGCAGACATTGAAAAACCCACAATAAGAACTCATCTCACCATCATCTCTCATCTCACAACAATATTTAGAAGTCTGGCTACTTTAAATAAAATAAATTTTAAAAAAATAGATTTTTTTTTCAAAAATACATAATAAATTTTATATAAAAAATATATATAATAAAAAATAATGACTACAATAATAATAATAAAAAAAATGATTATATATATATATATATATATATATATATATATATATATATATATATATATATATATATATATATATAAAAAACACTTTTTTAAGTACATTTATACATACACATGAATATGTATAAATAGGGTTGTGTATATATATATATATATATATATATATATATATATATATATATATATATATATATATATATAAAACTAAAAAATAAATAATGAATATAATTTAAAAAAATGTGTGTATATATATATATATATATATATATATATATATATATATATATATATATATATAATTTTTTTTTTAATTTTTTTAAATTATGTTCATTATTTATTTTTTATTTTATATATAAATAAATATATATATATATATATATATATATATATACATACATTTTTTTAAATTATATTCATTATTTATTTTTTAGTTTTATATATATATATATATATATATATATATACAACCCTATTTATACATATTCACGTGTATGTATAAATGTACTTAAAAAAGTGTTTTATACATATATATATATATATATATATAATTATATTCATTATTTATTTTATATATATATATATATATATATATATATATATATATATATATATATATATATATATATATACACAACCCTATTTATACATATTCATGTGTATGTATAAATGTACTTAAAAAAGTGTATATATGTGTATATATACACTACCGTTCAAAAGTTTGGGGTCACCCAAACAATTTTGTGTTTTCCATGAAAAGTCACACTTATTCACCACCATACGTTGTGAAATGAATAGAAAATAGAGTCAAGACATTGACAAGGTTAGAAATAATGATTTGTATTTGAAATAACATTGTTTTTACATCAAACTTTGCTTTCATCAAAGAATCCTCCTTTTGCAGCAATTACAGCATTGCACACCTTTGGCATTCTAGCTGTTAATTTATTGAGGTAAGCTGGAGAAATTGCACCCCACGCTTCTAGAAGCAGCTCCCACAAGTTGGAATGGTTGGATGGGCACTTCTGGCGTACCATACGGTCAAGCTGCTCCCACAACAGCTCAATGGGGTTCAGATCTGGTGACTGTGCTGGCCACTCCATTACCGATAGAATACCAGCTGCCTGCTTCTGCTGTAAATAGTTCTTGCACAATTTGGAGGTGTGTTTAGGGTCATTGTCCGGTTGTAGGATGAAATTGGCTCCAATCAAGCGCTGTCCACTGGGTATGGCATGGCGTTGCAAAATGGAGTGATAGCCTTCCTTAGCTTTTACCCTGTACAAAGCTCCCACCTTACCAGCACCAAAGCAACCCCAGACCATCACATTACCTCCACCATGCTTAACAGATGGCGTCAGGCATTCTTCCAGCATCTTTTCATTTGTTCTGC
>JBBDGP010003639.1:52500-101555 GCA_037952835.1 Lithobates septentrionalis
ACGCAGAATTTCAAATATTCCGCAAACAAGGTTTCGCTGTCACATTTGCCGTTAATATATCAAAACCCATAAATCAAACAGTATTATTTTATTTTTTTCTGAACGATATAAAAGTTGTACAACAAATTTTTCAGGTTCCATAAAAAAAAAAAAAAAAAAAAAACACATAAGCGCCTAAGAAATCAGCAACCGTTTTCGAAAAAAAATATCTGCATGAAACTTATTTGCCTTAGAAAACGAAATGTAAAAATTCAACCCGCAAATAGGAAAAAAAAAATCCAAAAGACCGTAGAGGAAAATTCAAAATGAAACAAAATATTTTAATAGGGTAGAAAAATATTTTTTTTAATTTTTTCTAGTTTGATAATGAATGTTGAGATTTTCTTTTTGTTCTTTTCTTTTTTTGTAAAAGTCGAATCTGTTCAAATATTTTACCATCTTCTGTCTGTTTCCAAAGCTGGTTTGGTCATGAAATCAAAGGCTTCCAATAAAAACTACGCCCCAGCTCCAGAAATCGGTTTACAAAAACGTTTAAAAAAAAAAAAAGAAAAAAATCTGTTTTAAAGACTTTCTGCAATTGATTCAATGCCAGTGAATTTTAAACAGTTTTTATAAAAAAAATTAAAAAAATTGATAGAGCACTTATACACAACAGGTTGCATGTCTGTGGTCTTATAATTATATGCAAAGGCTCGGAAAATGAATCAACACATTGTCTACACTTGAAAGAAAGCTTACAAGAAAAGTCAGTTCCTTGGAGAACCCTGTAAAATTGCCTTAACTAACATAAAATCCAATTAAATTGCATCAGGTCTTAATTTAAGCATTTTGTTTTCTAAATGCATTTAAATGTCACACATTTTTTCTGAAAACTTAAGGGATCTAGTTTGACAATTATTGTTTCGTAAAAGAGGACAAGGAGAATTAAATAAACTATATTCCAAGATTTAAAAATTCAATAAGATATTTTAAAAAATCATGCAATTTAAAAAAAAAAGTGACTTCCTAACTGTATAGTTGAATGCACCGTGCAAGCGTGACTATATTAATATATACTGTATATATTTATATATCTATATCTATGTAGATATAGATATACAGAGAGAGAGAGAGAGAGAGAGAGAGAGAGAGAGAGAGAGACAGATTATATCTATCTATCGAATATATATAAATACATATATAGAGATATATATATATCTATATCTATCTATATATATATATATATATATATATATATATATAGATAGATATAGAGATATCTATATCTATATGATATTTAATACATTCTCATGAAACCAAAGAATACAATTAAGGGGCACAAAGAAGATAATTTATTTATAAAATGATATAAACAATTCTGGCAGGTGTCAAAATCTTTGATACAAATGATTATTTTAGAATTTTATACTGTTGGGATAAAACGTCTTTTAATGGGATTCTGTGATTAATTAATAACACTTAAATTAAAAAAAAATAGTAATATAAAGCAGCCCAGTTGGTTTGGTAGACATCACAACATCAATGTAAATCAATTGTGATATATAAGCCAAATTTGAAGACTGACACCCAGGCACTGTACCACAAATCCCGCCAACAAGACCATGATGGATGACCTTCCTATACTGCACAAGTCATTTATTAAAGAAAAAAAAAAGAAAAAAAAACAAAAACAAACAAAAAAAAAACAAAATTAATCCACCTGTGTTCTAGAAAAAAAAAAAAAAACCTTTAACATGCCAGAATCATGAGAGATCTAAAAACTAAAATATTACAATGAAGACAGTTACATTTTGGAATCCTTTGAGGGGTAAACAGGTGACAATTGTATAAATCTTGCACATGCAATACAATTATTATTTTTTTTTTTTTTATGGGGATAAATGTTTCCTCCGCCCACTCATGTTTTATGTTACATAGTAATTATTTTAAGGACAGATAACCCCTATTCATTGCAAAATCCCTACTTCCCAATGACACACTGGGGGGCTCTGCCTGTTCTATGGGGCAATAAATTGGAGTACAAACAGTTTTCCTTAAATGTCACGGATAAAAATCATTCGCATGAAAAAAAATGTCAGATTGGCAAAATAAAAAAAAAATAAAATAAAAAAAAAATCTGTGCTTTCCAGACATGTCCCAGGGCCATTCCATCAGCTGTGATAACGACCCATTTATCAATGGCAAATAAAAAGGGCTGATTTACAGTGATACTTATAATTTTGTTCCCCCAAAAACCCTGACACCCCCCCCCCCACCCACCCCCCAAAAAAGTCAGCCTCTGCCACCCTGCAAATTTATTACAATAATTACTTGACATAAGCGTTTCCTGTGTGGCAGAATGAGCTCTGTGGCTTCTCCTAATTATTTCATTGTGGCCACACAGATGTTTTGTTAATGTGCCGAGATCACAAGGTGAGGAATTTCTTTCCCAATCCTCACACTTCCCTCTTCTATTTTATTTTTAAAAGTCTACAACAATTCCAAGAAGGTCCTGCTGAGTCCCCTCATCTCCACAGGACTGTCAGGAAGGAAGACGGAGCAGCAAAAAATGTGCCACAATTCTGCATTAAAAAAAAAAAAAATGGTAACCCGGGTTTGGTTAACCCCTGGGGGACGGCAGTGCAGCCCTTCGTGTACCAGGGGGGGCCACGGCGGTCCAGGGGCCAGCAGAACCCCTCCAACAGCTGAGAACAAAATAACAATCTGGGCGACCTCTGTCTATAACTGACGTGGTAGACAACAATCCGTGGGGGTCATCACTAAAATAAAAAAATTGTAACCCAGGTTGGTTAACCCCTGGGTGACGGCAGTGCAGCCCTGCGATGGCTGGGGGGGGGGGGGGCGGCCACGGTGGTCCAGCAGCTGAGAACAAAATAACAATCTGGGCGACCTCTGTCTATAACTGACGTGGTAGACAACAATCCGTGGGGGTCATCACTAAAATAAAAAAATTGTAACCCAGGTTGGTTAACCCCTGGGTGACGGCAGTGCAGCCCTGCGATGGCTGGGGGGGGGGGGGGCGGCCACGGTGGTCCAGCAGCTGAGAACAAAATAACAATCTGGGCGACCTCTGTCTATAACTGACGTGGTAGACAACAATCCGTGGGGGTCATCACTAAATTAAAAATACAATTTAAAATAAAAGATTTGTTTCCCGGGCTAGTTAACCCCTGGGTGACGGCAGTGCAGCCCTGCGTGGACGGGGGGGGGGGGGGGGCACGGTGGTCCAGGGGCCCCAGCAGAACCCCTCCATCAGCTGAGAACAAAACAAAAAAAAACAATCTGGGTGACCTCTTTCTATAACTGACGTGGTAGACAACAATCCGTGGGGTCATCACTAAAATAAAAATAAAATGAATCTTTAAAACCAATAAAAAGAATAAAAAAAATAAAAAAATAAAAAAAAAGTCTACTTTGACGGAAATTTCAAAAAAATTGAGCAAAAAACCCCCCAAAACGATCAGGTGAGATACAAAGTACAAGTGTATCAAAACGAAACAATGACAAGAAAAAAGAAACAAAGTAGCATTTCCGCGTTTCATCAGTCTTAGCAGGTTTTGTAGGAATTAGAGAGCCAGCTCTGCTGCCAAGAGATGAGCACCTGAAGCCCCCCGCCTGCCCCCGGCTCAGGGTCAGCCAATCTGCCTTTAAAGTTGCCGCAGATTAAAAAAAAAAAAAAGTTGCACTTTGCCCGTCTTGCTCTCCCAGGGAGCCCTGCGTTAGACTGTGAGGGTCCCTGGAAAAGGGGCTGGTGACCCCGGGAAGGGCTAGTTCACCCTTTTTTTTCCTCCCTCCCCAGAGCCCAGTGACCCCCCGGTACTCACCCTGTAAGAAGCTGGAGAGGAGGAGAGGGCACCCGGCTTGCAGCTGCTGATCCCAGGCTGGCCGTCCCTGGTTGCTTTGGTTTGCATGTGCAGGAGAGGCTTGGAGAGTGCGAGAGGCACATGCACTGAGACGAGTGACTGGAGCAGCACTGCCTCCTCTCTGTGCAGCACACTCACACACACACAGAGGGCTCCGCGCAGCACAACTCTCTCTGCCTTTCACCGCTCTGCATACATTAGGCTACAATAGGAGGATGGCAGATGAAGGGGACACACAGGGCTGTCCTACACAGGACCCTTCAGCTGCTGCTCCTCTTGCAATGCCAGAGATGTTGGGGGGGGACCCTGTCCCACGTAGAGGGATCCCCGCCATCAGGCACCTCATTGGACCCCCGAACCCTCCTCTGAGCCCCGCAGAACCGATATCTACAGATAAAGGCTGAGACCTCGAGGCGGCCAGCAAAAAAAAAAAAAAAAAATTACATTTGGCAGCACCCCACCCAGAAAAAAAAAAAAGTGGGACGCGGGGGTCGGAGAGTCACGTGCGTGCGCCCGGCGTGTGAGGCAACCTGCTAAAAAAAAAAAAAAAAAGACAAAAATAAATAAATAAATCAGAGGTTGGATAAATTTCTTTTGTCCCCGTCGTCTCCTGGTTTGTGGTTGGCTTAAAGGCCAACTCCACCCTGAACTGGAGGTCTTTTTTCAGTCCGGCGGTTTTGCCAGGAGGTCGTGTCGCACGCCGGCTTCTTCCATCCTTCGGGGGTTGAGGTTTTCGCCCCCCACTAGTCTGCCGAACTGGAGATGCCATTACAGGGGCAAAGAATGGGGTGACGCTCCCCAACCCGAAAAAAAAAATATTCGAGGTTCCCAATGTGAGGGGCACCTTCGTTGGGGTTCTGTGGGAGGGGCAGGAAGGTGGAGTACTGCCGGGAATCTGACCAATGGAATCTGGACGTCCACCCAAAACTGAATTTAATTCTGCGGTAGATTTGGGACTTGGCCACGTTGCTGCAACCTATCCAAATATCAGTAAATTCTTACATTTTATTGGTTAACAAAAAGAGAGCAGAAAATTACCAGCATGCTGGAAAGTCAACACCAGCCCTTCTCAACCTTTGAACCCCTTGAGCTAATTTGTAGGTCTCAGGGAACCCTTTTAAAGACCAATTCAGGTCAAGGGGAGGAAATAAATGCCCCTGAATTTATAGCTAGTTGAAAGACTGCCCCCTAATGGTGGTGGTCAGAATGCAATTGACCTGTGATCTATCAGATGGGAGGTCAATCAGCCACAGCTCAAGTAAGCCCTAACCACCTCTGGAGGAACCCTGGTGGAGAACGTCTGGTCTTCAGAAAAGATGGTTCCCCTTCCCAAGAGAAAGTTATTTTTTTTTAGTGCACGTGGGTCAAAATAAAAACACCGAAGTAAACATGCTGGAATCGCCTTTCTATAACTGAATAAATACTCACCCTATAGCATCCTTTGCCCCGGGATCACCAGGCCTGAGAGCCACCAAAGGGACGGAGCTGGAAGAGTCTCGTCCCTGGAAGAAATCCACCTAAAGTAAAGCTTCCTAAGGGTGAGGGAAAGGAGAAGAAATCTTAGTTCACATTGTATTCTCCATGTCGCCTTTTCCCCTACAGGAGTTTAGCAGCAGAAAAACGCAATAGGAAGCCAAGTTTTTGCATGTGCGTTCACGTGCATTTACGCGCATTCAATGCGTTTGGCGTTATAGCATTCTACTGGCCGGAATGTTCATTTATCCTGGTCATTAGAATGTAATAACGAGTGAACGTGCAGAAACACGCATGGCGATAACGCATGTTTAGGAGCTTTTGCGTTTTTTTTATGCTCATAAGCTCCTGATTGTGACTTTGGTGGTGGTGGTGGGGGAGGGGGGGGGGTTTCTGCCTCTGAACTCCTGTAAACGCCTATAGTGTGCACAGACACATAGACTAACATGGAAAATATACGTACAGCAACATTCCCAGGATCCGGAAAAGCAAATGAAAAGTCACATAAAGCCGATATTATACCTGTTATAAGAGGAAATCTGGATCTCCCCAGCGCCGGGCACAGGGGGCAGCGCCATGGCATCGGTCACATGGCCTTGGCTGATCGATGGGGGAGGTGCAAGGTCCTTTCTTCCAGTCCAGGGATATGATTTCGGGATTGTTCTCTTTCTTTTACTGATATCTCAGAATAACACCAAATTCATTTTGTACTTCAGTTCAAAATATGATATTCATTTCCCCTTTAAAAGGACACAAAATTCTCCATCGAATCTAAAGAAAAAAAACAACATAATATATCAGGAATATTAAAGTGCACCTGCCACCAATCACAGGGGCAAAACTTGGATTTCTGATATCTGTGTATTATTATTACTATTATTACTTTTATTATTGTTGTTGTTATTATTATTATTACATTTATTATTACTATTATTATTATTACTTTTATTATTATTATTATTATTATTAATACTATTATTATTATTACTTTTATTATTACTATTATTATTAATACTATTATTATTATTATAATACAGAATTTACACTCACCGGCCACTTTATTAGGTACACCTGTTCAGTTGCTCGGTAACACAAATTGCTAAACAACCAATCACATGGCAGCAACTCAATGCCTTTAGGCGTCTAGACGTGGTGAAGATGACTTGCTGAAGTTCAAAACCGAGGATCAGAATGGGGAAGAAAGGGGGATCTGGGTGACTTTGAACGTGGCATGGTTGGTTGTTGGTGGCAGACGGGCCGGTCTGAGTATTTCTGGGATTTTCACACACAACCATCTCTCGGGATTACAGAGAATGGTAGGAAAAGGAGAAAATATCCAGTGAGCGGCAGTTGTGTGGAGGACCAACCCGCTACTAGCAAGGGGGGACCTAAAAAAGGGGGTCCAACCCGCTACTAGCAAGGAGGACCTAATAAAGGGGGTCCAACCCGCTACTAGCAAGGAGGACCTAATAAAGGGGGTCCAACCCGCTACTAGAAAGGGGGGACCTAATAAAGGGGGTCCAACCCGCTACTAGCAAGGTGTACCTAATAAAGGGGCTCACCCCACTACTAGCAAGGGGAGACCTAATAAAGGGGGTCCAACCCGCTACTAGCAAGGAGGACCTAATAAAGGGGGTCCAACCCACTACTAGCAAGGGAGACCTAATAAAGGGGGTCCAACCCGCTACTAGCAAGGGAGACCTAATAAAGGGGGTCCAACCCGCTACTAGCAAGGAGGACCTAATAAAGGGGGTCCAACCCGCTACTAGCAAGGGGGGACCTAATAAAGGGGGTCCAACCCGCTACTAGCAAGGAGGACCTAATAAAGGGGGTCCAACCCGCTACTAGCAAGGGGGGACCTAATAAAGGGGGTCCAACCCGCTACTAGCAAGGAGGACCTAATAAAGGGGGTCCAACCCGCTACTAGCAAGGAGGACCTAAAAAGGGGGTCCAACCCGCTACTAGCAAGGGGGGACCTAATAAAGGGGGTCCAACCCGCTACTAGCAAGGTGTACCTAATAAAGGGGCTCACCCCACTACTAGCAAGGGGAGACCTAATAAAGGGGGTCCAACCCGCTACTAGCAAGGAGGACCTAATAAAGGGGGTCCAACTCGCTACTAGCAAGAGGGACCTAATAAAGGGGGTCCAACCCGCTACTAGCAAGAGGGACCTAATAAAGGGGGTCCAACACGCTACTAGCAAGGGGGACCTAATAAAGGGGGTCCAACCCGCTACTAGCAAAGGGGACCTAATAAAGGGGGTCCAACACGCTACTAGCAAGGGGGACCTAATAAAGGGGGTCCAACCCGCTACTAGCAAGAGGGACCTAATAAAGGGGGTCCAACCCGCTACTAGCAAGAGGGACCTAATAAAGGGGGTCCAACCCACTACTAGCAAGGTGTACCTAATAAAGGGGCTCAACCTGCTACTAGCAAGGGGGACCTAATAAAGGGGGTCCAACCCGCTACTAGCAAGAGGGACCTAATAAAGGGGGTCCAACCCACTACTAGCAAGGTGTACCTAATAAAGGGGCTCAACCCGCTACTAGCAAGGTGTACCTAATAAAGGGGCTCAACCTGCTACTAGCAAGGGGGACCTAATAAAGGGAGTCCAACCCGCTACTAGCAAGGTGTACCTAATAAAGGGGCTCAACCTGCTACTAGCAAGGGGGACCTAATAAAGGGAGTCCAACCCGCTACTAGCAAGGTGTACCTAATAAAGGGGCTCAACCCGCTACTAGCAAGGGGGACCTAATAAAGGGGGTCCAACCCGCTACTAGCAAGGGGGACCTAATAAAGGGAGTCCAACCCGCTACTAGCAAGGGGGACCTAATAAAGGGGGTCCAACCCACTACTAGCAAGGGGGACCTAATAAAGGGGATCCAACCCACTGCTAGCAAGAGGGACCTAATAAAGGAGATCCAACCCGCTACTAGCAAGGTGTACCTAATAAAGGGGCTCAACCCACTACTAGCAAGGGGGACCTAATAAAGGGGGTCCAACCCGCTACTAGCAAGGGGGACCTAATGAAGGGGGTCCAACTGCTACTAGCAAGAGGGACCTAATAAAGGGGGTCCAACCCCCTACTAGCAAGAGGGACCTAATAAAGGGGGTCCAACCTGCTACTAGCAAGGGGGACCTAATAAAGGGGGTCCAACCCGCTACTAGCAAGAGGGACCTAATAAAGGGGGTCCAACGCGCTACTAGCAAGGGGGACCTAATAAAGGGGGTCCAACCCGCTACTAGCAAGAGGGACCTAATAAAGGGGGTCCAACCCGCTACTAGCAAGAGGGACCTAATAAAGGGGGTCCAACCCGCTACTAGCAAGGGGGACCTAATAAAGGGGGTCCAACCCGCTACTAGCAAGGTGTACCTAATAAAGGGGCTCAACCTGCTACTAGCAAGGGGGACCTAATAAAGGGGGTCCAACCCGCTACTAGCAAGGGGGACCTAATAAAGGGGGTCCAACCCACTACTATCAAGAGGGGCCTAATAAAGGGGATCCAACCCACTGCTAGCAAGAGGGACCTAATAAAGGAGATCCAACCCGCTACTAGCAAGGTGTACCTAATAAAGGGGCTCAACCCGCTACTAGCAAGGGGGACCTAATAAAGGGGCTCAACCCGCTACTAGCAAGGGGGACCTAATAAAGGGGATCCAACCCGCTACTAGCAAGGGGGACCTAATGAAGGGGGTCCAACCCCCTACTAGCAAGAGGGACCTAATAAAGGGGGTCCAACCTGCTACTAGCAAGGGGGACCTAATAAAGGGGGTCCAACCCGCTACTAGCAAGGGGGACCTAATAAAGGGGGTCCAACCGCTACTAGCAAGAGGGACCTAATAAAGGGGGTCCAACCGCTACTAGCAAGAGGGACCTAATAAAGGGGGTCCAACCCGCTACTAGCAAGGGGGACCTAATAAAGGGGGTCCAACCTGCTACTAGCAAGGGGGACCTAATAAAGGGGGTCCAACCCGCTACTAGCAAGGGGGACCTAATAAAGGGGGTCCAACCTGCTACTAGCAAGGGGGACCTAATAAAGGGGGTCCAACCCCCTACTAGCAAGAGGGACCTAATAAAGGGGGTCCAACCCGCTACTAGCAAGGGGGACCTAATAAAGGGGGTCCAACCCGCTACTAGCAAGAGGGACCTAATAAAGGGGGTCCAACCCGCTACTAGCAAGGGGGACCTAATAAAGTGGCCGGTGAGTGTATATAGCGTCAACAGTTTGCGCAGCACCTTACAACGCGACAATACAGTTACAATACAATTCAGTACAGGAGGAATCAGAGGGCCACATTTCATTTCCATAAAATACAATGTTTCAGATTTTCTTGCCTTATATTATCTTGTTTTATTAGCCCTGATGAAGAAACGTGTGCTCCCTGAAAGGTGTTGGTTACATCTTCTGAAACATAAACCTTTATTGGATCCGATGTAGATTTGTGGCGCACTCATTACTCTCTTATGGTGGCCATACACACTTCAATAAATGATCATTTTCTTTTTCAATCGATCTCTCCAAATAGTGGTAATCAATATATAGTTAACAACCAATTCAACTGATAATTGGAAGATACAATCATGAGTTATCAATCGCACCTGCATTTTCACCGTGCACACTCATATTGAGATTGATCAAAATACGATCAGATTCATAATCGAAGCGAGGCGATTGATGATTTTCTGCCCTGGCTGATCAGCTCAGGTTGATTAACCCCTTGGTGTCTCTCGGCGGGTGGGGCTCGGCGCCAAGTGGCCACGTATTTGCGTGAATTGGTGTAAATACAGCTTTGCCCTGAGCACTCCCGGCACAGTTACTGGCAGCTAAAGTTCCCGATCATCGGACCGCCCTGACAGCCAACCACAACAGTCACGTGATCATAAACCCCGCCTCCCGGCATCCTAAACCTCTTAAAGGGCCGGGAGGGTAAAACAGCCTCAACCAACTGGAAGGGAAGATGTTTTGTTTGCCGATTTGAATTTTTTTGATCGACTCCCACATCCATCGAATAATACCATTGACGCGTGTATGGCCGCGTCCACCAGGAGCGCGGGGGGGGGGGGGGGGGCGGCGTCTCTGCTGTAGAAGGATTGCGTCTCCTGTCAGCACTCATTTATACAATGTGTTGTTCCAGATTAGAAAAGCGCGGTGTGTATGATTTCAGGAGACAGGTACACTTTGCAGAGGAGGACGCAGAGCTTCCCCGGTGACAGAGGGACCGGCGCTGGGCATCCCGGTCGGGTCTGGATGGTGACACCGGATTGACGCGGCCCCCGGGGGGCGATGATGTGTTGGTTGGATTTTATTTCATTGCCGGTGTTTTTGCTGTAAACATGAAATGGAAGCAGGAAGATTAATGAGCAGATTAATAGGCTAAATGACTAAACCGCAGAAAGTTCCTCAATCTTCTCGGGTCATTGGTCACCTTCGTGCGCCTAACAAACCGCCGCCGCCGAAGAAGAAAATAAAAAAAAGGTTCCACTGATGCAGGATATTAGGAGTGGGTGATATAGAGATCGCTGTGATAGCGGCAGATATTTGTGGTTATAGAAATGGCGACTTTTATTCAGAATGAGGCCTTGCGCGGCTTTTAACCCCTTCAATCCCGGGCACCCCCTCCCCCTTCCTGCCCAGGCCAATGGTCAGCTTTCAGCGCTCTCACACTTTGAATGACAATTACTCAGTCATGTAACACTGTACACATAGGACATTTGTATCATTATTTTCACAAAAATAGAACTTTCTTTTGGTGGAATTTAATCACCTCTGGGGGGTTATTTGTTGCTACAACGTTTCTGTTAGAAAATTATGCAAACAAGTAATTTTTCACCTTCACTGATGGGCACTGATAGACGGCACTGTTGGGCACTAATTGGTCCTGATGAGGCTACACTGATGGCCACTGATAGGCGGCACTGACATGTGTCACTGATGGGCACTGATAGGTGGCACTGATGAGGCAGCACTGATAGGCGGTGCTGATAGGCGGCACTGTTAGGTACTAATTGGCACTGATAGGCAGCACTGATGAGGAGGCACTGATATGTGTCACTGATGGGCACTGATAGGTGGCACTGATATGAATCACTGATAGGCGGCACTGTTAGGTACTAATTGGCACTGATAGGCAGCACTGATGAGGAGGCACTGATATGTGTCACTGATGGGCACTGATAGGTGGCACTGATATGAATCACTGATAGGCGGCACTGTTAGGTACTAATTGGCACTGATAGGCGGCACTGATGAGGAGGCACTGATATGTGTCACTGATGGGCACTGATAGGTGGCACTAATGAGGCAGCACTGATATGCATTACTGATAGGTGGTGCTGATAGGCAGCACTGTTGGGCACTAATTGGCACTGATGAGGCTGCACTGATGGCCACTGATAGCCTGCACTGATATGCAGCGCTGATGTGCATTGATAGGTGGCACTGATATACATCATTGATGGGCACTGATGAGTCTACACTGACGAGGCAGCAGTGATAAGTGGTGCTGATAGGCGGCACTGTTGGGCACCAATAGGCACTGATGAGGCTGCACTGATGGGCAGTGATGAGGCTGCACTGATGGGCAGTGATGAGGCTGCACTGATGGGCAGTGATGAGGCTGCACTGATGGGCAGTGATGAGGCTGCACTGATGGGCAGTGATGAGGCTGCACTGATGAAGAGGCACGGATATGCATCACTGATGGGCACTGATAGGTGGCACTGATGTGGCTGCACGTGATTGGCCCTTTACCTCGATCTGTGATCAGCTGTGTCTGAAGGAAGTGGGTGGAGGGCGTGGTTCTGGAAGTGGTCAAGAAGTAGTTAAAGTCCTTTTGCCTCGGAACGCGCCGACGTTTAGATCTGTACTTTTGAACTGCATTCCGGTGCGTTTTTTAGAAAATGCGCAAAACCTGCGTTCAGAGAGAGAAGCCACTGGCAAAATTGACGTAAATATGTGCAAAAAATACGCTTTTAGGTTCCATAAACGAATATTCTGTCCAGTAGAAGAACGTTACGCTCATGTGCCTCTTATCCCCCATAAGACTGTACAGGCACATAAACGCATGTAAATGAATGAATTACCGTGTTTCCCCCTGAAAATAAGCCCGGGTCTTATATTCATTTTGGCAACAAAAGACACAGTAGGGCTTATTTTCGGGGTAGGTCTTACCAAGTAATGTGCTGTCTTCTCTCCCTGCTCAGTGTGAACCAAATTAAAATGCGTGTAAAATCCTATAATCCCCTCTATTACAGTATCATATAATGTACAATGTGTGCGTTTCTGTAATATAAATGTGCCAAATACCTTCATTATAGGGATGCTCTGCGCTTCTGTGACCTGCGGGAGCTCTCCCCTCCCCCCGCAATTATATTAAAGTAACGCACACATTGTACATTATATAATACTGTAATAGAGTAGATTATAGGATTTTACAAGCATTTTAAATTAGGGCTTATTTTCGGGGTAGGGCTTATTTTCGGGGTAGGTCTTATTTTCGGGGTAGGTCTTATTTTCGGGGTAGGTCTTATTTTTAGGGTAGGTCATATTTTTAGGGTAGGTCATATTTTCGGGGTAGGTCTTATTTTCGGGGTAGGTCATATTTTTGGGGTAGGTCATATTTTTAGGGTAGGTCATATTTTCAGGGTAGGTCATATTTTTAGGGTAGGTGTTATTTTCAGGGTAGGACTTATTTTTAGGATAGGTCTTATTTTCAGGGTAGGTCTTATTTTTAGGGTAGGGCTTATTTTCAGGGTAGGTCTTATTTTCGGGGTAGGTCTTATTTTTAGGGTAGGTCTTATTTTTGGGGAAACACAGTATTAGTGCCCCCCCCCCATACATCTGACAAATGCAGGTGCGTTCACAGCAGCTGAAACGCACGGTACCGCAGTACCATGCGGTTTGGTGCGCAATGATTTAAAAAATTTTACCTGTGGTACTTTTTTGCGCGCTTCACGCAAATAGGGCATCGCAATAAAATGAATGGGCGGCGCCCTAAATGCGCTGCCCATGAACAAGCAGGAAAGTGCAAAAAAAAAATACGCGTTCAGACGCACCCTATGGTGTGTAAATCAATCCAGGGTGACACAGCAGATCGATCAATTCTACAATCTAGCAGAATCCCGATACGGAGAGGACAATCTTCTCAGGGCGGATTGTGTGATACATTGTAGCAGAATCTGTCTGACATCCCCAAACAGCCAATCCGGTCAAAGGGAAACGCCCCCCTCATACCTGTCAGACAGCAGGGCGGGGCTCAGGTGCAGATTTTTTACCATTACCGTCATTTATGGGAAATACCGACATTGCCAGAAAATGCGGATTTTATATTCCCTCCATACAGGAAAGTATAGAAACGTATCGCCGGTGATAGGAAATGTACGACGTCCCTCCAATCAGGAGCCGGGATCCATTCACACAACTACAAGGAACATTATTTTCCACCAATTGGAGATTTTTTTTTTTAACCAAAGAGATTGTAAAATTGGCGATCACATGACTAAAATAAAGATCTTTGTGAATTCCGCCTTCTGTGTGTTACATAAATCTGAGCTCTGAGCTGATATAAAACAAACACATGATATCAGTATTACATTTCATACATACAATGAATTTCACCCCCATCAGTCTCCGTGTATCATCTGCAGTGAGAGGAAGAAGTACAAGGAGCCAATCAGTTGTGGTGTGAAGAAGAAGCATGCTGATAGGAGGAGAGAGCAGAGTGACAGAGAGGTGGGCTCCTTATTGTGCTGCTTTTTCTTTCCCTGTCCAATCACAGGCTGGGGGCGGGATGTCCTGGAACTTAGAGAGGAAGAGAGCTGAATGATTCTGGCCATCAGACTGAGAACATCTAGTGGCAGAAAAAAGGTACTGCAGGATAAATCTCTAAATTGAAGGTTAATATGCAGCAAAATGCTGCTTTTGTCATATTATTTTATTATAACTATACAGGGTTTACTATTAATAATAATAATAATAATAATAGTAAATCCTGTATAGTTATAATAAAAGAATAATATGTAATAAATATAGTATAAAGTAAAATAAATAATATTATGATTATCAATAATAATAATAATATTTGTATTACTTTAGTTTATACTATATTTATTATATGTTATTATTATTTTTTTTTAATAATATATATACAGGATTTACTATTATCGTTATTATTATTAATCATAATATTACTTTTATTACTATATACTATATTTATTATATGTTGTTATTATTATTTTTTTAAAGTAATATTTATACAGAATTTTCTCGTTTTAATATATTCTTTATTGAAAAGAATGGCATTGTACAACAATAATACAAAAAGAAAGGAAAGGGAATAATTATGCTTAGTGACCATGGCCTAAATATCCGTAAGTTAGCCAAGTTTTATATTTCCCATTCCCACTTGTATTTTCACAAAATAAATAATTGAAGGTTGCCTAAATATTTAACGTGTTGACATATTCGCTATCAATGCCAATTTTTATATACATGTATGCACACATTAAAAAAGAAAAAAAACAACAACATGTAAACAAACAACACCACCAAACAAAAACAACCAACAGCCCATATACCAAAAAAAAAGAAAGAAAAAGAAATAAAATAATTTTCTAATAATAATATTATTGTGTTTATTATTATTATTGTTGTTATTATTATTAATAAAAATAATAATAATTGTAATAATGCATAATATATTTTCTACATGTTTCTTTTTTTTATAATTATACAGAAATTACATTTATTATTAATATTATTTTTATTACTATAATATATTTATATTATGTTATTATTAGTATTCTTTTTTGATAATATTTATACAGAATTTACTACTAATTATGGTTATTATTCAGTATTTACTATACTGATACTTATTATTATTATACAGAATTTATATAGTGCCAACAGTTTGCTCATCGCTTTACAACATAAAGGGAGACAACACAGTTACAATACAAATCAATACAAGAGGGCCCTGTGAACAAGAGCTTACAATCCAAATAAACACAAACATATAAAATGCAGCTCATTTAAAATAAAAAGGATTGCCAAACCGCAATGCATGTGAATGTGCAGAATAATGCGCTGCAGCAGTCTGTGTGTCCTAAATCATTTTTTTTTTCTGCTTCCACTTTTTTTTATACTTTATTACATTTCATTGCTGCAGATTTCCAGCAGCCTCTTTGCAGTCACTTCCTGTCTGCCTGCACTCCAGTGATGACATTTCTCAGGGCGGGTTTCCTGATGGTGACAATTTGTAATCTCCACTGGCAGTCGGTGTGAGGGGGTGACAACACAGGAGCACAACTGGGAGACGGACAGAGCGTTGTCACCCTATAACAGGAAGTGTTGGGGCAAGGACCTCCATGGCGGGATCTCTTCACATAAAAAGTTCCCTCATCATATCAGAGTCCCCCCTTCACATCAGTGATGTCCTTATACATCAGAGGTCCCCCTATACAGGAGACCCCCCCATTACATCAGAGGTCCCCTATACCTGAGACCCCCCATTACATCAGAGGTCCCCTATACCTGAGACCCCCCATTACATCAGAGGTCCCCTATACCTGAGACCCCCCATTACATCAGAGGTCCCCTATACCTGAGACCCCACCATTACATCAGAGGTCCCCCTATACATGAGACCCCCCCATTACATCAGAGGTTCCCCTATACATGAGACCCCCCCCCCCATTACATCAGAGGTCCCCTATACCTGAGACCCCCCATTACATCAGAGGTCCCCCTATACCTGAGACCCCCCCCCATTACATCAGAGGTCCCCTATACCTGAGACCCCCCCATTACATCAGAGGTCCCCCTATACATGAGAACCCCCCATTACATCAGAGGTCCCCCTATACATGAGAGCCCCCCCCCATTACATCAGAGTTTCCTCTTTACATCAGAGCCCCCCCCCCATCACAGAGCCCCACAATTCAGCAGAGGTCCCCCTATACATAAGAGCCCCTCCCACCTCCATTGCACCAAAGTCACCTCTGTATATCACAGCCCCCCCCCCCCCCCAGCACAGAGATCCCTTAATCCAGCAGAGCCCCGCTATACATCAGAGCCCCCCCCATTACATTAGAGTCTCCTCTTTACATAAGAGCCCCTCACCTCTGTATATCACAGCCCCCCCCCCCAGCACAGAGCCCCACAATTCAGCAGAGGTCCCCCTATACATCAGAGCCCCCAATACATCAGAGTCTCCCCTTTACATCAGAGCCCCCCATCACAGAGTCCCACAATTCAGCAGAGGTCCCCCTATACATCAGAGCCCCCCTACTACATCAGAGTCTCCTTTTTACTTTAGAGCCCCCTCATCACAGCAGAGGTCCCCTTTACATAAAAGCCCCCCCCCATTACATCAGAGTATCGACTTTACATCAGAGGCCCCCCCATCACAGAGCCCCACAATTAAGCAGAGGTCCCCATATACATGAGAGCCCCCCCACTACATCAGAGTCTCCTCATTACATCAGAACCCAGAGGTCCTGCTATACATGATATCTCCTGGTATACGGCGGTGAATAGTGCGGACGTCTGCAAAAAAAAAATAGAACATTTTCTAATTCTAAGCAAATCATTCTTTTGGTGAATCTGTTACAAAGTTTCTTATCTGGATATCCCGCCACTACCAGCACTTCCTGTTCCGGGGTGAGAACGCTAAGCCACGCCCCCTGCCCATTACCAGCAGTGTTGTCACCCCGCCGTATACACCCATCGGGTCTATGAAGATTAATATTAGGAAGGGGACATCCCCCCCTCCCCCCACCCACCTGAAATCCTCTCTATACACAACCCCCCCCCCCCCGCACAAATCGATCCCCCAAAAAATCACTCCTTCTAGCACAAATCCTCTGCCCCTCAAATTTTCCTTCCCACTATACATCCCCCCTTCCAGCACAAATTCCCCATATTCATCCTCCTAGCACACCACCATCAAATTTCCCCCCCTAACACAAATCCCCTCCACCATATCACCTCTTCTAGTACAAACAACCCCCACCCCTACCCCCAAATCCGCCCTTCTAGCACAAATCCCCTCCACCATATCACCTCTTCTAGTACAAACAACCCCCACCCCTACCCCCAAATCCCCCCTTCTAGCACAAATCCTCTTCCCCCAACCCCCCACCCAACACAAATCCCCTGACATCACAACTTCTAGCATCTCCCCCCAAATTTCTAGAATCCCCTCCTAGAACAATTCACACCTCCTTCCGCCCCCAAATTCCCCCTCCCAACACAAATCCCCTCCCCCCAATCTCCATGCTGCGCTCCCCCCCCCCACCTCTCATGATACTACAATGCCCAGGGGGCAGCCGCCCCTCCTGCCCACCCCTTGTCCCGGCCCTGGGTGTAGTCCTGGTGGTGGATACTGGTTTACAGTGCCTAAGAACTCTTATTTTGTCGCTCTGATGATCCTTTTGTCAAAACGCTTGGAAAGCGCAAGTGGGGGAGGGGGCCTCCAATACAAGGATCCTTCACATAAAGCCGATAAGCTGTATATTACAGGATGACATTCGCACACAGGCGTCAGTGATCATAAATAACACACGTAGACAAACACAACCCCCCCCCCCGCCTGGCGGAGTGCGAGGACCAAGCGCGATAATTGTATTAATGAAATGTGATTATATATGCTAATATCTCACACAGACATCGAATCTCCTCTCCTGCGAGTCGCAGGCGAGGGAAGACAGGGCTGACACCACAATATTAATGACGTCTGTGAGATCCCAGTTATTAGGATAATGATGGGGCGCCGACTACCACAAATCATCCGCGCCGGGAATATGGCGTCTTTGTGCGAGGCCATGGCGTGATTCGGGAAAGGCGGCCCGAAGAACCGATCATCGGGTTTCCCCTGTTTGGATGAGGCGGCAGCCAATAAGGACGAGCCGAGCGAATGCAACAAGATCCGATTCACCAATTTCCAAAATTTGCAAAATTTCCTTAAAATTTCCTTGTGGGAATTCTCAATTTTGAATGTCGAGTTGCTTTTCTTAAGAGGACGTGGGGTTTTCTCTTTTTGGGGGGGTATTTGGGGAAATTTAGATCATTTCATTTATTATTTGTATTTTTCCTCTTTTTTCCCCCCTGTGTATTGATCATTTTATCATTGTCCAATTTTCTTTCTGTAAAATAATGGGAATGTAGCGCTTACCCCCCGAAGGAGACGACGTTTCCTCAGAGCCCTTGTAAGCAGCGCCACGCTCTCCCGGACACACCCGGACTGCAGGGGGGACATTTATTAGGCCCCTTTCACACTGGGGCGGGAGGTGCGTTGGCGATAAAGCGCCGCTATTATTAGCGGCGCTTTACTGCCGTTTTTGCAGCGGTATTCGGCCGCTATCGGGGGGCGGTTTTACCCCTCGCTAGCGGCTGACAAAGGGTTAAAAACCACCGCAAAGCGCCTCTGCAGAGACGCTTTGCCGGCGGTATAGCCGTGCCGTCCCATTGATTTCAATGGGCAGGAGCGGTGAAGGAGCGGTATACTCTCCACTCCTTCACCGCTCCGAAGATGCTGCTAGCAGGACTTTTTTTCCCGTTCTGCCAGCGCACCGCTCCAGTGTGAAAGCCCTTGGCAGCGGCTGTTTCGGGTCGGTTTGCAGGCGCTATTTTTAGCGCAATAGCGCCTGCAAACCGCCCCGTGTGAAAGGGGTCTTACAGCAATATATGTAATACTACAATAACCAAAGATAAATGAATGGCAGCAACCCCTCAAACAAATATATAAAACTTTAGCAAATAGTATATAGAGTTGGTAATAGGCCAATGGTCCGGAGGATGACCCCCTGAGCCCCATAATTGGAATGGACCCGTCTAAAGCCTCGTACACACGATCAGATTTGGGAAATGTTCGATGACAGGCTGTTGGCGGAAAATCCGACCATGTGTACGCTCCATCGGACAATTGTTGTCGGATTTTCCGCAGACAAATGTTGGATGGCAGGCTTTATAAATTTTCCGAGGACAAATGTGTGTTGTCGGATTTTCCGAGCGTGTGTACACAAGTCCGTCGGACAAAAGTCCAAAGTACAAACACGCATGCTCGGAAGCGAGGACGAGCCGGAAGCGGTCAGTTGTGTAAACTAGCGATCGTAATGGAGAATTAACAATCGTGACGCGGAAAAATTATGGAATCTGGAAATGCAGCGCACAATTCTCTTCTTCTTTATTGGGATAATAATGAAGCTGCTTTGCTGGTGATACTGATGGATTATTGCAAACGAATTTTCAAAGGCTTTTTTTTTTTAGTGATATCAAGAATAATATTATTATGCTTTTTTTTTTTTGGTGCAAGTTACCACAACACTATTATTATCCCTGAGTTTTTAAGATCAAAGATACAACTATGTTGGTGTCTCTTGTTAATGTTACATTGTATTTTATAAAATGTAACTGCCGACTCCTAACCTGTCATTGGAAGTAAAAAACAAAGCCAAGTATTATTCTACACAATTCTTTTATTGTGCATTAAAAAAAGAAAACAAATAAAATTAGACATGATATCTGCCAATAGAACTTCACCAAAAAGTGCATTCTATGCATCCAAAAATATAGAAAATATAACAAATCAAATCATTATTATTCAACCAAAACTTAAAATAAAAGCCTCATGCATGTGTCCTGCTTCTTAATATATATATATAAATAACATGTTATCTCCTCCGATTCTGCAACATGGCTGGTTGACGAACGGCCGTTCAGAAACAAACTGAAAAGTGCGAAATGAAAAGTGCAAATCAACACTCACCAAACTTCTACTAACACGAAATTGTTAGAAACCATGAAATCGGGCCGAGACAGAAGTACAATTAAATCACACTTGTTTAATAATAAAAGTAAAAAGAACAAACGTAGTCAAAACATAGCCAAAGTTCAGTAACTGGAATGGATAGTCAGCCAAGCCAGAAGACAGGGATCAATGTAGTGGAACAGCAAGCAGGATCTGGAGCCAGAAGGGATGTCAGCAAAGCCAGTCTTTTAACAGGAACGCAGGAGGTGGTTTCTGGCGATGTGACCAAGGCGAAGGCAGAGCTCCTCTGGACTGGACGGCTTAAGTAGACAGGACTGACGAGCAGATCATCAACAGGTGAGTCACTGTGGAGAGAGATGGCAGCTGGCAATTAGCCGACAGCTGAGCGGCCAGCTCAGAGTAGGAAGGGCTGAGCCCAGCCCTGACAGAAATTAGCAGGAGGAGCCCAAAGGGTGGCGCTAAAGTGCTGAAAAACAACATAGTACGTCACTACGTACGTGTTTGTTGGCCGACAATTACTTGCCGTTTGTATGCAAGACAAAATGCAGGCACATGCCTTCGGACAAAAGTCTAAGGTTTTGTCTGTGGAAAATCTGATCGTGTGTACGAGGATTAAGGGGCAATATTACAATAATTGTCAATCTGTATTAAACCTTTTCTCTGCTGGCCAGCACGTTGGGGCCCAGATCTGGCAACGGAGAGATTAAGATATGTTATTTCTAAACAGGGTATAGGCGCCAAGCAAACAATACTGTTCTACTTTATTAAAGCGCAGGTCAGAGGCCTCTCACCGACTTCTGGGGTGACAGCTGGTCTCCCTCTTTTCTTCTTAGGTGGCTCAGTGAATTCAGTGGCAGTGGCATTCTCTCCAACAATCAGACATCAGCTCCAGACAGAGACAGTGGCATTCCCCCCAAAAATCAGTTGGCTGGACCCTGGTGCTGTACAGAAAGAGTGGACATATGAGGGAAGATGCATAGTCCATGCAGAGTGCGCCCCAAGTGAGACATGGACCCAGAACCCCAGTGCTGTACAGAAAGAGTGGACATATGGGGAGAACATACATACTCCATGCAGAGAGCACCCCAAGTGCCATAAGCGAGAAGCAGACCAATGACCCCGGTGCTGCAAAGGAAGAGTGTTAATATGGACAGAAAACCAAATAGTAGGTTTCCCTGCACCACAGAGGGATATAGGGATTTGTGCCAAAGCAATACCAGAAGAATAAGAAAAAAATCTATAAAATATGATTTTAATTATTACATTAAAAATCAGCTCATTATAAAACCCACATATTATCACCTGCCATCCTATAAAAGGGTACATACTGTATTTAACACAATCTGTTGTAGAAGACAGGTAGATCGACGCGTTTCACTTGAAAAAAGCTTCTTCAGGATCCACTTTCTTGTCTTCAATGTAGCATATTGTAGCGGACAAAAGAACACATAATATTACACAAAGTACAAATGAATAAACACTTCCTTCTAGGGGTACATATAAATCAGAACATAAAAGGGATATAAGAGGGGACACACAACAAAAAAAATGGGGAGAACATAAAAACTCAATGCAGAGAGAGCCATAGGTGAAAAGAGAACCCAGGACCCCAGTGCTGTACAGGAAGAGTGCAAATATGTGGAGAACGTACAAACTCCATGTCGGGATCACCCCAAGTGAAAAGTGAGCCTATGACTCCGGTGCTGTAAAGTAAGAGTGTCAATATGGGGAGAAAATACAAACTCCATGCAGAAATCGCCCCAAGTGAGAAGTGGACCCAGGACCCCCGGTGCTGTACAGGAAGCATGCACATATAGGGAGAACATACAGACTCCATGCAGGGAGTGCCATAACTGAGAAGTGGACCCAGGACCCCGGTGCAGTACATTAAGCATGCACATATAGGGAGAACATACAAACTCCATGCAGGGAGTGCCATAACTGAGAAGTGGACCCAGGACTCCGGTGCTGTACAGGAAGCATGCACATATAGGGAGAACATACAGACTCCATGCAGGGAGTGCCATAACTGAGAAGTGGACCAGGACCCCCGGTGCTGTACAGTAAGCATGCACATATAGGGAGAACATACAGACTCCATGCAGGGAGTGCCATAACTGAGAAGTGACCCAGGACCCCAGTGCTGTACAGGAAGCATGCACATATAGGGAGAACATACAGACTCCATGCAGGGAGTGCCATAACTGAGAAGTGGACCCAGGACCCCAGTGCTGTACAGGAAGCATGCACATATAGGGAGAACATACAGACTCCATGCAGGGAGTGCCATAACTGAGAAGTGGACCCAGGACTCCGGTGCTGTACAGGAAGCATGCACATATAGGGAGAACATACAGACTCCATGCAGGGAGTGCCATAACTGAGAAGTGGACCCAGGACCCCGGTGCAGTACAGTAAGCATGCACATATAGGGAGAACATACAAACTCCATGCAGGGAGTGCCATAACTGAGAAGTGGACCCAGGACCCCGGTGCTGTACAGGAAGCATGCACATATAGGGAGAACATACAAACTCCATGCAGGGAGTGCCATAACTGAGAAGTGGACCCAGGACCCCGGTGCTGTACAGGAAGCATGCACATATAGGGAGAACATACAAACTCCATGCAGGGAGTGCCATAACTGAGAAGTGGACCCAGGACCCCGGTGCTGTACAGGAAGCATGCACATATAGGGAGAACATACAGACTCCATGCAGGGAGTGCCATAACTGAGAAGTGGACCCAGGACTCCGGTGCTGTACAGGAAGCATGCACATATAGGGAGAACATACAGACTCCATGCAGGGAGTGCCATAACTGAGAAGTGGACCCAGGACCCCGGTGCTGTACAGGAAGTGTGCACATATAGGGAGAACATACAGACTCCATGCAGGGAGTGCCATAACTGAGAAGTGGACCCAGGACCCCGGTGCTGTACAGGAAGCATGCACATATAGGGAGAACATACAGACTCCATGCAGGGAGTGCCATAACTGAGAAGTGGACCCAGGACCCCAGTGCTGTACAGGAAGCATGCACATATAGGGAGAACATACAGACTCCATGCAGGGAGTGCCATAACTGAGAAGTGGACCCAGGACTCCGGTGCTGTACAGGAAGCATGCACATATAGGGAGAACATACAGACTCCATGCAGGGAGTGCCATAACTGAGAAGTGGACCCAGGACCCCGGTGCAGTACAGTAAGCATGCACATATAGGGAGAACATACAAACTCCATGCAGGGAGTGCCATAACTGAGAAGTGGACCCAGGACCCCGGTGCTGTACAGGAAGCATGCACATATAGGGAGAACATACAAACTCCATGCAGGGAGTGCCATAACTGAGAAGTGGACCCAGGACCCCGGTGCTGTACAGGAAGCATGCACATATAGGGAGAACATACAAACTCCATGCAGGGAGTGCCATAACTGAGAAGTGGACCCAGGACCCCGGTGCTGTACAGGAAGCATGCACATATAGGGAGAACATACAGACTCCATGCAGGGAGTGCCATAACTGAGAAGTGGACCCAGGACTCCGGTGCTGTACAGGAAGCATGCACATATAGGGAGAACATACAGACTCCATGCAGGGAGTGCCATAACTGAGAAGTGGACCCAGGACCCCGGTGCTGTACAGGAAGTGTGCACATATAGGGAGAACATACAGACTCCATGCAGGGAGTGCCATAACTGAGAAGTGGACCCAGGACTCCGGTGCTGTACAGGAAGCATGCACATATAGGGAGAACATACAGACTCCATGCAGGGAGTGCCATAACTGAGAAGTGGACCCAGGACCCCGGTGCTGTACAGGAAGCATGCACATATAGGGAGAACATACAGACTCCATGCAGGGAGTGCCATAACTGAGAAGTGGACCCAGGACCCCGGTGCTGTACAGGAAGCATGCACATATAGGGAGAACATACAGACTCCATGCAGGGAGTGCCATAACTGAGAAGTGGACCCAGGACCCCGGTGCAGTACAGGAAGTGTGCGATCGTTCTTATTTTTATGTCCATGCGGTCGGTGTGACATTCCAGAGTTCAGGTCACTTCCTGTTTACTGTCCTCATTCAGCATTTATTGGTCCCCTGTGTCCGGATCCGCCCAATCACTGAGCTCCAATAATCAGGAGATTCCTCACACTATATAGGGAATAAAAATCCAACAGACGTAGTCAGTGTCGGGAATCCTATGAAGTGACCTTGAATTTCTGATATTAGGATGTATGGGGTCCGTTCACTCCTCTCACTCAGGGAAGTCCATTCATCCAACTACAAAGAAATATAATGATGACCCTTTTATAACAGCCATTTGCCCTGTACATGCATTGTGGTGCGGTGTGGAGCGGTTTGGTGTGGTGCGGTTTGGTGTGGTGCGGTTTGGTGTGGAGCGGTTTGGTGTGGTGCGGTTTGGTGTGGTGCGGTGTGGAGCGGTTTGGTGTGGTGCGGTGTGGAGCGGTTTGGTGTGGTGCGGTGTGGAGCGGTTTGGTGTGGTGCGGTTTGGTGTGGTGCGGTTTAGTGTGGTGCAGTTTGGTGTGGTGCGGAGCGATTTGGTGTGGTGCTGTTTGGTGTGGTGCGGAGCGGTTTGGTGTGGTGCGGTGTGGAGTGGTTTGGTGTGGTGCTGTTTGCTGTGGTGCGGTGTGGAGCGGTTTGGTGTGGTGCGGTGTGGAGCGGTTTGGTGTGGTGCGGTTTGGTGTGGTGCATTGTGGTGCGGTGCGGTTTGGTGTGGTGCGGTACGGTGCGGTTTGGTGTGGTGCGGTACGGTGCGGTTTGGTGTGGTGCATTGTGGTGCGGTTTGGTGTTGTGAGGTACGGTGCGGTTTGGTGTGGTGCGGTACGGTGCGGTTTGGTGTGGTGCGGTACGGTGCGGTTTGGTGTGGTGCATTGTGGTGCGGTTTGGTGTGGTGCGGTACGGTGCGGTTTGGTGTGGTGTGGAGCGGTTTGGTGTGGTGCATTGTGGTGCGGTGCAGTGCGGTTTGGTGTGGTGCGGTGCGGTGCGGTTTGGTGTGGTGCGGTACGGTGCGGTTTGGTGTGGTGCGGTACGGTGCGGTTTGGTGTGGTGCATTGTGGTGCGGTTTGGTGTGGTGCGGTACGGTGCAGTTTGGTGTGGTGCGGTACGGTGCGGTTTGGTGTGGTGCATTGTGGTGCGGTTTGGTGTGGTGCGGTACGGTGCGGTTTGGTGTGGTGCGGTACGGTGCGGTTTGGTGTGGTGCATTGTGGTGCGGTTTGGTGTGGTGCGGTACGGTGCGGTTTGGTGTGGTGTGGAGCGGTTTGGTGTGGAGCGGTTTGGTGTGGTGTGGTGCGGTTTGGTGTGGTGCGGTACGGTGCGGTTTGGTGTGGTGTGGAGCGGTTTGGTGTGGAGCGGTTTGGTGTGGTGCGGTGTGGTGCGGTTTGGTGTGGTGCGGTACGGTGCGGTTTGGTGTGGTGCGGTGCAGTTTGGTGCAGTGCGGTACGGTGCGGTTTGGTGTGGTGCATTGTGGTGCGGTTTGGTGTTGTGAGGTACGGTGCGGTTTGGTGTGGTGCGGTACGGTGCGGTTTGGTGTGGTGCGGTACGGTGCGGTTTGGTGTGGTGCATTGTGGTGCGGTTTGGTGTGGTGCGGTACGGTGCGGTTTGGTGTGGTGTGGAGCGGTTTGGTGTGGAGCGGTTTGGTGTGGTGCATTGTGGTGCGGTTTGGTGTGGTGCGGTACGGTGCGGTTTGGTGTGGTGCGGTACGGTGCGGTTTGGTGTGGTGCGGTACGGTGCGGTTTGGTGTGGTGCATTGTGGTGCGGTTTGGTGTGGTGCGGTACGGTGCGGTTTGGTGTGGTGCGGTACGGTGCGGTTTGGTGTGGTGCATTGTGGTGCGGTTTGGTGTTGTGAGGTACGGTGCGGTTTGGTGTGGTGCGGTACGGTGCGGTTTGGTGTGGTGCGGTACGGTTTGGTGTGGTGCATTGTGGTGCGGTTTGGTGTGGTGCGGTACGGTGCGGTTTGGTGTGGTGCGGTACGGTGCGGTTTGGTGTGGTGCATTGTGGTGCGGTTTGGTGTGGTGCGGTACGGTGCGGTTTGGTGTGGTGCGGTACGGTGCGGTTTGGTGTGGTGCATTGTGGTGTGGTTTGGTGTGGTGTGGAGCGGTTTGGTGTGGAGCGGTTTGGTGTGGTGCGGTGCGGTTTGGTGTGGTGCGGTACGGTGCGGTTTGGTGTGGTGTGGAGCGGTTTGGTGTGGAGCGGTTTGGTGTGGTGCGGTACGGTGCGGTTTGGTGTGGTGTGGAGCGGTTTGGTGTGGAGCGGTTTGGTGTGGAGCGGTTTGGTGTGGTGCGGTACGGTGCGGTTTGGTGTGGTGTGGAGCGGTTTGGTGTGGAGCGGTTTGGTGTGGTGCGGTACGGTGCGGTTTGGTGTGGTGCGGTGCAGTTTGGTGCAGTGCGGTACGGTGCGGTGTGTCGGGCTCTAGTCTGCAACGCATTGGAGAGCCAATCATAATGAATGACCCTAAAACAAAACACAAATAGGGCGGGAGCCTTGCAATGCATTGAACGTGCTTTAAAATGCACATTTACATCAATGTTTAGGTAACTGTCCACAGATATATGACAGTCATACTGGTCATAGGAGCTGACAATCTTATGTCTGTGGGCTGCTTACATCGATCATAACAGAGACAGTTCATTCTGAAGCCCGTCATCTTCCTTCATTCTAACACGTGTGTTGCATTCCTATGAATAAACATTGTGGTATATACAGTGCCTGGAAAAAGTATTCATACCCCTTGAAATTTTCCACATTTTCTCATGTTACAACCAAAAACGTAAATGTATTTTATTGGGATTTTATGTGATAGACCAACACAAAGTGTCACATAATTGTGAAGTGGAAGGAAAATGATAAATGATACAAATAAATATGTGAAAAGTGTGGGGGGAGGGGCATTTGTATGGCGCCCCCCGGAGTCAATACTTTGTAGAACCCCCTTTCTCTACAAGTCTTTTTGGGGGTGTCTCTACCAGCTTTGCACATCTAGAGAGGACATTTCTGCCCATTCTTCTTTGTAAAATATCTCAAGCTCTGTCAGATTGGATGGAGAACGTCTGTGAACAGCGATTTTCAAGTCTTGTCACAGATTCTCAATGGGATTTAGGTCTGGAGTGTGACTGGGCCATTCTAACACATGAATATGCTTTGATCTAAACCATTCCATTGTAGCTCTGGCTGGATGTTTCAGGTTGTTGTCCTGCTGGAAGGTGAACCTCCGCCCCGGTCTCAAGTCTTTTGTAGACTCTAATGCCCCGTATACACGGCCTGATTTTACGACGGAAAATGTCCGATCGGAGCTTGTTGTCAGAAATTCCGACCGTGTGTAGGCTCCAGCGGAATTTCCGACACACAAAGTTTGAGAGCTGGCTCTAAAATTTTCCGACAACAAAATCCGTTCGCGTAAATTCCGATCGTGTGTAGACAATTCCGACGCACAAAATTCCATGCATGCTCACAATCGAGCAGAAGAGCCGCACTGGCTATAGAACTTCATTTTTCTTGGCTCATTGTACGTGTTGTACGTCACCGCGTTCTTAGTGTTCGGAATTTCTGACCAATTTTGTGTGACCGTGTGTATGCAAGACAAGTTTGAGCCAACATCCATCGGAAAAAATCTGATGGGTTTTGTTGTCAGAATGTGCGATCGTGTGTACATGGCATAACAGGTTTTCTTCTAAGATTGTCCTGTATTTGTCTCCATCCATCTTCCCATCAACTCTGACCAGCTTCCCTGTCCCTGCTGAAGAAAACCATCCCCACCACATGATGCTGCCACCACCATGTTTCACGGTGGGGATGGTGTGTTCAGGGTGATGTGCAGTGTTAGTTTTCCCCACACATAGCTCCCTTCAGAGACTGGACCGCAGGGCAGTATTCCAACATGATAACCACCCCAAACACATCTCCAAGACCACCACTGCCTTGCTAAAGAAGCTGAGGGTAAAGGTGATGGACTGGCCAAGCATGTCTCCAGACCTAAACCCTATTGATCATCTGTGGGACATCCTCAAATGGAAGGTGGAGGAGCGCAAGGTCTCAAACATCCACCAGCTCCGTGATGTCATCATGGGGGAGGGGAAGAGGACTCCAGTGACAACCTGTGAAGCTCTGGTGACCTCCATGCCCAAGAGGGTTAAGGCAGTGCTGGAAAATAATGGTGGCCACACAAAATATTGACACTTTGGGCCCAATTTGGAGATTTTCACTTAGGGGTGTACTGACTTTTGTTGCCAGCGGTTTAGACATTAATGGCTGTGTGTTGAGTTATTTTGAGGGGACAGCAAATTTATACTGTTATACAAGCTGTACACTCACTACTTTACATTGTAGACAAGTGTCATTTCTTCAGTGTTGTCACATGAAAAGATAGAAGAAAAGATTTACAAAAATGTCACTGAGGGGTGTACTTACTTTTGTGAGATATTGTATATATATATATGTGTGTGTCTATGTATGTACTGTGTGTGTATGTATGTATGTACTGTGTACCTATGTGTGTAATGTGTGTGTATCTATGTGTGTACGTTGTGTGTGTACCTATGTGTGTGTATGTATGTAGTGTGTATCTATGTATGTAGTGTGTACCTATGTGTGTAATGTGTGTACCTATGTGTGTAATGTGTGTACCTATGTATGTAATGTGTGTGTATCTATGTGTGTGTATGTATGTACTGTGTACCTATGTGTGTAATGTGTGTGTACCTATGTGTGTAATGTATGTGTATCTATGTATGTAATGTGTGTACCTATGTATGTAATGTGTGTGTACCTATGTGTGTGTATGTATGTAGTGTGTATCTATGTGTGTAATGTGTGTGTATCTATGTGTGTAATGTGTGTGTATCTATGTGTGTAATGTGTGTGTATCTATGTGTGTGTATGTATGTACTGTGTACCTATGTGTGTAATGTGTGTGTACCTATGTGTGTGTATGTATGTAGTGTGTATCTATGTGTGTAATGTATGTGTATCTATGTATGTAATGTGTGTGTACCTATGTGTGTAATGTGTGTGTACCTATGTGTGTATCTATGTGTGTGTACCTATGTGTGTAATGTGTGTGTACCTATGTGTGTAATGTGTGTGTACCTATGTGTGTATCTATGTGTGTGTACCTATGTGTGTAATGTGTGTGTATCTATGTGTGTGTATGTATGTACTGTGTACCTATGTGTGTAATGTGTGTGTACCTATGTGTGTGTATGATGTAATGTGTGTGTACCTATGTGTGTATCTATGTGTGTGTACCTATGTGTGTATCTATGTGTGTGTACCTATGTGTGTAATGTGTGTGTATCTATGTGTGTGTATGTATGTAATGTGTGTGTATCTATGTGTGTGTACCTATGTGTGTATCTATGTGTGTGTACCTATGTGTGTATCTATGTGTGTGTACCTATGTGTGTATCTATGTGTGTGTACCTATGTGTGTATCTATGTGTGTGTACCTATGTGTGTAATGTGTGTGTACCTATGTGTGTAATGTGTGTGTACCTATGTGTGTGTTGATATGGGAACACGCGGCGTGTTCATTTCAGGTGAGTTATGAAGAGTATGCGGAGAATTCCGGCACTGATTTGATTACCTCCAGAGATGTCACTCCGGTGGGATGGATCTGAGAGAGATTCGCTATCATTATCCTTCTGACAAATGTGATTCCTCATTCCACATGAGCGACATCCACACTTAACACAAACTAAATAAAACATTGCACATCCTCCCTGACCCCAATTTACGTCACCTCCAGAATCCCCCCCAGCCATGATCACAGGAGATACAATAACAGCAGTGATCAGATGAATATTCTTATTTCTATAACTCTGACATATACCGCAATGCTGTACAGAGATCACCGAGGCAGTCACATCACTCTCTGTACCAGAGGAGCTTACACTCTAATGTCCCCTCCACCACAGTCACACACTATTATTATTATACATTTATCTGGATCTGTATGATTTCTAGGAGAGGTAGCATGGTGTGATTGGGGTGTGATGGGATCCTGTGGGGGATCTGTATGGGGGGTAGCATGGTGTGATTGGGGTGTGATGGGATCCTGTGGGGGGATCTGTATGGGGGGCAGCATGGTGTGATTGGGGTGTGATGGGATCCTGTGGGGGATCTGTATGGAGGGTAGCATGGTGTGATTGGGGTGTGATGGGATCCTGTGGGGGATCTGTATGGGGGGTAGCATGGTGTGATTGGGGTGTGATGGGATCCTGTGGGGGGATCTGTATGGGGGGGGGGGAGTAGCATGGTGTGATTGGGGTGTGATGGGATCCTGTGGGGTGATCTGTATGGGGGGCAGCATGGTGTGATTGGGGTGTGATGGGATCCTGTGGGGGGATCTGTATGGGGGGGGAGTAGCATGGTGTGATTGGGGTGTAATGGGATTCTCTGGGGGATCTGTATGGGGGGTAGCATGGTGTGATTGGGGTGTGATGGGATCCTGTGGGGGATCTGTATGGGGGTAGCATGGTGTGATTGGGGTGTGATGGGATCCTGTGGGGGGATCTGTATGGGGGGCAGCATGGTGTGATTGGGGTGTGATGGGATCCTGTGGGGGATCTGTATGGGGGTAGCATGGTGTGATTGGGGTGTGATGGGATCCTGTGGGGGATCTGTATGGGGGGTAGCATGGTGTGATTGGGGTGTGATGGGATCCTGTGGGGGGATCTGTATGGGGGGCAGCATGGTGTGATTGGGGTGTGATGGGATCCTGTGGGGGATCTGTATGGGGGGTAGCATGGTGTGATTGGGGTGTGATGGGATCCTGTGGGGGGATCTGTATGGGGGGGGGGGAGTAGCATGGTGTGATTGGGGTGTGATGGGATCCTGTGGGGTGATCTGTATGGGGGGCAGCATGGTGTGATTGGGGTGTGATGGGATCCTGTGGGGGGATCTGTATGGGGGGGGAGTAGCATGGTGTGATTGGGGTGTAATGGGATTCTCTGGGGGATCTGTATGGGGGGTAGCATGGTGTGATTGGGGTGTGATGGGATCCTGTGGGGGATCTGTATGGGGGTAGCATGGTGTGATTGGGGTGTGATGGGATCCTGTGGGGGGATCTGTATGGGGGGCAGCATGGTGTGATTGGGGTGTGATGGGATCCTGTGGGGGATCTGTATGGGGGTAACATGGTGTGATTGGGGTGTGATGGGATCCTGTGGGGGGATCTGTATGGGGGGCAGCATGGTGTGATTGGGGTGTGATGGGATCCTGTGGGGGATCTGTATGGGGGTAGCATGGTGTGATTGGGGTGTGATGGGATCCTGTGGGGGGATCTGTATGGAGGTAGCATGGTGTGATTGGGGTGTGATGGGATCCTGTGGGGTATCTGTATGGGGGGTAGCATGGTGTGATTGGGGTGTGATGGGATCCTGTGGGGGGATCTGTATGGGGGGCAGCATGGTGTGATTGGGGTGTGATGGGATCCTGTGGGGGATCTGTATGGAGGGTAGCATGGTGTGATTGGGGTGTGATGGGATCCTGTGGGGGATCTGTATGGGGGGTAGCATGGTGTGATTGGGGTGTGATGGGATCCTGTGGGGGGATCTGTATGGGGGGGGGGGAGTAGCATGGTGTGATTGGGGTGTGATGGGATCCTGTGGGGTGATCTGTATGGGGGGCAGCATGGTGTGATTGGGGTGTGATGGGATCCTGTGGGGGGATCTGTATGGGGGGGGAGTAGCATGGTGTGATTGGGGTGTAATGGGATTCTCTGGGGGATCTGTATGGGGGGTAGCATGGTGTGATTGGGGTGTGATGGGATCCTGTGGGGGATCTGTATGGGGGTAGCATGGTGTGATTGGGGTGTGATGGGATCCTGTGGGGGGATCTGTATGGGGGGCAGCATGGTGTGATTGGGGTGTGATGGGATCCTGTGGGGGATCTGTATGGAGGGTAGCATGGTGTGATTGGGGTGTGATGGGATCCTGTGGGGGATCTGTATGGGGGGTAGCATGGTGTGATTGGGGTGTGATGGGATCCTGTGGGGGGATCTGTATGGGGGGGGGAGTAGCATGGTGTGATTGGGGTGTAATGGGATTCTCTGGGGGATCTGTATGGGGGGTAGCATGGTGTGATTGGTGTGTGATGGGATCCTGTGGGGTGATCTGTATGGGGGGCAGCATGGTGTGATTGGGGTGTGATGGGATCCTGTGGGGTGATCTGTATGGGGGGCAGCATGGTGTGATTGGGGTGTGATGGGATCCTGTGGGGGGATCTGTATGGGGGGGGGGAGTAGCATGGTGTGATTGGGGTGTAATGGGATTCTCTGGGGGATCTGTATGGGGGGTAGCATGGTGTGATTGGGGTATGATGGGATCCTGTGTGGGGATCTGTATGGGGGGTAGCATGATGTGATTGGGGTGTGATGGGATCCTGTGGGGGGCTCTTTATGGGGGGGGGTAGCATGATGTGCTTGGGGTGTGATGGGATCCTGTGGGGGGATCTGTATGGGGGTAGCATGGTGTGATTGGGGTGTGATGGGATCCTCTGGGGGATCTGTATGGGGGGTAGCATGGTGTGATTGGGGTGTGATGGGATCCTCTGGGGGATCTGTATGGGGGGTAGCATGGTGTGATTGGGGTGTGATGGGATCCTCTGGGGGATCTGTGTGGAGGATAGCATGGTGTGATTGGGGTATGATGGGATCCTCTGGGGGATCTGTGTGGGGGGTAGCATGGTGTGATTGGGGTGTGATGGGATCCTGTGGGGGATCTGTATGGGGGGGGGAGTAGCATGGTGTGATTGGGGTGTGATGGCATCCTGTGGGGGGATCTGTATGGGGGGGGGAGTAGCATGGTGTGATTGGGGTATGATGGGATCCTCTGGGGGATCTGTGTGGAGGATAGCATGGTGTGATTGGGGTATGATGGGATCCTCTGGGGGATCTGTGTGGGGGGTAGCATGGTGTGATTGGGGTGTGATGGGATCCTGTGGGGGATCTGTATGGGGGGGGGGGAGTAGCATGGTGTGATTGGGGTGTGATGGGATCCTGTGGGGGGATCTGTATGGGGGGGGGAGTAGCATGGTGTGATTGGGGTGTAATGGGATTCTCTGGGGGATCTGTATGGGGGGTAGCATGGTGTGATTGGTGTGTGATGGGATCCTGTGGGGGGCTCTTTATGGGGGGGGATAGCATGATGTGCTTGGAGTGTGATGGGATCCTGTGGGGGATCTGTATGGGGGTAGCATGGTGTGATTGGGGTGTGATGGGATCCTCTGGGGGATCTGTATGGGGGGTAGCATGGTGTGATTGTGGTATGATGGGATCCTGTGGGGGGATCTGTGTGGAGGATAGCATGGTGTGATTGGGGTGTGATGGGATCCTCTGGGGGATCTGTATGGGGGGCAGCATGGTGTGATTGGGGTATGATGGGATCCTCTGGGGGATCTGTGTGGGGGGTAGCATGATGTGCTTGGAGTGTGATGGGATCCTCTGGGGGATCTGTATGGGGGGTAGCATGGTGTGATTGGGGTGTGATGGGATCCTCTGGGGGATCTGTATGGGGGGCAGCATGGTGTGATTGGGGTATGATGGGATCCTCTGGGGGATCTGTGTGGGGGGTAGCATGGTGTGATTGGGGTGTAATGGGATCCTGTGGGGGATCTGTATGGGGGTAGCATGGTGTGATTGGGGTGTGATGGGATCATGTGGGGGATCTGTATGGGGGTAGCATGGTGTGATTGGAGTGTGATGGGATCCTGTGGGGGGATCTGTATGGGGGGTAGCATGGTGGGATTGGGGTGTGATGGGATCCTGTGAGGTATCTGTATGGGGGGCAGCATGGTGTGATTGGGGAGTGATGGGATCCTGTGGTGGATCTGTATGGGGGCAGCATGGTGTGATTAGGGTGTGATGGGATCCTGTGGGGGATCTGTATGGGGGTAGCATGGTGTGATTGAGGTGTGATGGGATCCTGTGAGGGGATCTGTAATGGGGGGTAGCATGGTGTGATTGTGGTATGATGGGATCCTGTGGGGGATCTGTATGGGGGGTAGCATGGTGTGATTGAGTGTGATGGGATCCTGTGGGGGATCTGTATGGGCGGGGGTAGCATGGTGTGATTGAGGTGTGATGGGATCCTGTGGGGGGATCTGTATGGGGGGCCATGGTGTGATTGGGGTGTGATGGGATCCTGTGGGGGGATCTGTATGGGGGTAGCATGGTGTGATTGGGGTGTGATGGGATTCTCTTGGGGATCTGTATGGGGGTAGCATGCTGTGATTGGAGTGTGATGGGATCCTGTGGGGGGATCTGTATGGGGGGTAGCATGGTGTGATTGGGGTGTGATGGGATCCTGTGAGGTATCTGTATGGGGGGCAGCATGGTGTGATTGGGGAGTGATGGGATCCTGTGGGGGATCTGTATGGGGGGCAGCATGATGTGATTAGGGTGTGATGGGATCCTGTGGGGGGATCTGTATGGGGGGGTAGCATGGTGTGATTGGGGTGTGATGGGATCCTGTGGGGGATCTGTATGGGGGTAGCATGGTGTGATTGAGGTGTGATGGGATTCTCTCGGGGATCTGTATGGGGGGTAGCATGGTGTGATTGGGGTGTGATGGGATCCTGTGAGGGGATCTGTAATGGGGGGCAGCATGGTGTGATTGGGGTATGATGGGATCCTGTGGGGGGATCTGTATGGGGGTAGCATGGTGTGATTGGGGTGTGATGGGATCCTGTGGGGGGCTCTTATGGGGGGGCAGCATGGTGTGATTGGGGAGTTATGGGATCCTGTGGTGGGATCTGTATGGGGGGCAGCATGGTGTGATTGGGGTGCGATGGGATCCTGTGGGGGGATCTGTATGGGGGCAGCATGGTGTGATTGGGGTATAATAAGATCCTCTGGGGGATCTGTGTGGGGGGGTAGCATGGTGTGATTGGGGTGTGATGGGATCCTGTGGGGGGCTCTGTATGGGGGGGGTAGCATGGTGTGATGGGATCCTATGAGGGGATCTGTAATGGAGGGCAGCATGGTGTTATTGGGGTGTGAGAGGATCATGTGGGGGATCTGTATGGGGGGTTAGCATGGTGTGATTGGGGTGTGATGGGATCTTGTGGGGGGATCTGTATGGGGGGTAGCATGGTGTGATTGGGGTATGATGGGATCCTGTGGGGGGTCTGTATGGGGGGTAGCATGGTGTGATTGGGGTATGATGGGATCCTGTGGGGGGTCTGTATGGGGGGTAGCATGGTGTGATTGGGGTATGATGGGATCCTGTGGGGGGTCTGTATGGGGGGTAGCATGGTGTGATTGAGGTGTAATGGGATTCTCTGGGGGATCTGTATGGGGGGGTAGCATGGTGTGATTGGAGTATGATGGGATCCTGTGGGGGATCTGTATGGGGGTAGCATGGTGTGATTGGGGTGTGATGGGATCCTCTGGGGGATCTGTGTGGGGGGTAGCATGGTGTTATTGGGGTGTGAGAGGATCATGTGGGGGATCTGTATGGGGGGTAGCATGGTGTTATTGGGGTGTGAGAGGATCATGTGGGGGATCTGTATGGGGGGTAGCATGGTGTTATGGTGTGAGAGGATCATGTGGGGGATCTGTATGGGGGGTAGCATGGTGTGATTGGGGTATGATGGGATCCTGTGGGGGGTCTGTATGGGGGGTAGCATGGTGTGATTGGGGTATGATGGGATCCTGTGGGGGGTCTGTATGGGGGGTAGCATGGTGTGTTTGGGGTGTGATGGGATCCTGTGAGGGGATCTGTAATGGGGGGCAGCATGGTGTTATTGGGGTGTGAGAGGATCATGTGGGGGATCTGTATGGGGGGGGAGTAGCATGGTGTGATTGGGGTGTGATGGGATCCTCTGGGGGATCTGTATGGAGGGTAGCATCGTGTGATTGGAGTGTGATGGAATTCTCTGGGGTATCTGTATGGGGGGCAGCATGGTGTGATTGGAGTGTGATGGGATCCTGTGGGGGGATCTGTATGGGGGTAGCATGGTGATATTGGGGTGTGAGGGGATCCTGTGGGGGATCTGTATGGGGGTAGCATGGTGTGATTGGGGTGTGATGGGATCCTGTGGGGGGCTCTGTATGGGGGGGTAGCATGGTGTGATTGGGGTGTAATGGGATCCTGTAGGGGGAATCTTTATGGGGGGAGCATGGTATGATTGGGGTATGATGGGATCCTTTGGGGGGATCTGTATGGGGGTAGCATGGTGTGATTGGGTGTGATGGGATCCTGTGGGGGATCTGTATGGGCGGGGGTAGCATGGTGTGATTGGGGTGTGAGGGGATCCTGTGGGGGGTCTGTATGGGGGCAGCATGGTGTGATTGGGGTGTGATGGGATCTTGTGGGGGGATCTGTATGGGGGGGGGGGTAGCATGGTGTGATTGGGGTATGATGGGATCCTGTGGGGGGTCTGTATGGGGGGTAGCATGGTGTGATTGGGGTATGATGGGATCCTGTGGGGGATCTTTATGGGGGGCAGCATGGTGTGATTGGGGTGTGATGGGATCCTCTGGGGGATCTGTATTGGGGTTAGCATGATGTAATTGGGGTGTGATGGGATCTCGTGGGGGGATCTGTATGGGGGGGGCAGCATGGTGTGATTGGGGTGTGATGGGATCTCGTAGGGGGATCTGTATGGGGGGGCATGGTGTGATTGGGGTGTGATGGGATCCTCTGGGGGATCTGTATTGGGGTTAGCATGATGTAATTGGGGTGTGATGGGATCTCGTGGGGGGATCTGTATGGGGGGGCATGGTGTGATTGGGGTGTGATGGGATCTTGTGGGGGAATCTGTATGGGGGCAGAATGATGTGACTGGGGTGTGATGGGATCCTGTGGGGGGCTCTTTATGGGGGGGGATAGCATGATGTGCTTGGAGTGTGATGGGATCCTGTGGGGGATCTGTATGGGGGTAGCATGGTGTGATTGGGGTGTGATGGGATCCTCTGGGGGATCTGTATGGGGGGTAGCATGGTGTGATTGTGGTATGATGGGATCCTGTGGGGGGATCTGTATGGGGGTAGCATGGTGTGATTGGGGTGTGATGGGATCCTCTGGGGGATCTGTATGGGGGGTAGCATGGTGTGATTGGGGTGTGATGGGATCCTCTGGGGGATCTGTGTGGAGGATAGCATGGTGTGATTGGGGTATGATGGGATCCTCTGGGGGATCTGTGTGGGGGGTAGCATGGTGTGATTGGGGTATGATGGGATCCTGTGGGGGATCTGTATGGGGGGCAGCATGGTGTGATTGGGGTATGATGGGATCCTCTGGGGGATCTGTGTGGGGGGTAGCATGGTGTGATTGGGGTGTAATGGGATCCTGTGGGGGATCTGTATGGGGGGTAGCATGGTGTGATTGGGGTGTGATGGGATCATGTGGGGGATCTGTATGGGGGTAGCATGGTGTGATTGGAGTGTGATGGGATCCTGTGGGGGGATCTGTATGGGGGGTAGCATGGTGGGATTGGGGTGTGATGGGATCCTGTGAGGTATCTGTATGGGGGGCAGCATGGTGTGATTGGGGAGTGATGGGATCCTGTGGTGGATCTGTATGGGGGGCAGCATGGTGTGATTAGGGTGTGATGGGATCCTGTGGGGGATCTGTATGGGGGTAGCATGGTGTGATTGAGGTGTGATGGGATCCTGTGAGGGGATCTGTAATGGGGGGCAGCATGGTGTGATTGGGGTATGATGGGATCCTGTGGGGGATCTGTATGGGGGGTAGCATGGTGTGATTGGGGTATGATGGGATCCTGTGGGGGATCTGTATGGGGGGTAGCATGGTGTGATTGAGTGTGATGGGATCCTGTGGGGGATCTGTATGGGCGGGGGTAGCAAGGTGTGATTGAGGTGTGATGGGATCCTGTGGGGGGATCTGTATGGGGAGCCATGGTGTGATTGGGGTGTGATGGGATCCTGTGGGGGGATCTGTATGGGGGTAGCATGGTGTGATTGGGGTGTGATGGGATTCTCTTGGGGATCTGTATGGGGGTAGCATGCTGTGATTGGAGTGTGATGGGATCCTGTGGGGGGATCTGTATGGGGGGTAGCATGGTGGGATTGGGGTGTGATGGGATCCTGTGAGGTATCTGTATGGGGGGCAGCATGGTGTGATTGGGGAGTGATGGGATCCTGTGGGGGATCTGTATGGGGGGCAGCATGATGTGATTAGGGTGTGATGGGATCCTGTGGGGGGATCTGTATGGGGGGGTAGCATGGTGTGATTGGGGTGTGATGGGATCCTGTGGGGGATCTGTATGGGGGTAGCATGGTGTGATTGAGGTGTGATGGGATTCTCTCGGGGATCTGTATGGGGGGTAGCATGGTGTGATTGGGGTGTGATGGGATCCTGTGAGGGGATCTGTAATGGGGGGCAGCATGGTGTGATTGGGGTATGATGGGATCCTGTGGGGGGATCTGTATGGGGGTAGCATGGTGTGATTGGGGTGTGATGGGATCCTGTGGGGGGCTCTTATGGGGGGGCAGCATGGTGTGATTGGGGAGTTATGGGATCCTGTGGTGGGATCTGTATGGGGGGCAGCATGGTGTGATTGGGGTGCGATGGGATCCTGTGGGGGGATCTGTATGGGGGCAGCATGGTGTGATTGTGGTATGATGGGATCCTCTGGGGGATCTGTGTGGGGGGGTAGCATGGTGTGATTGGGGTGTGATGGGATCCTGTGGGGGGCTCTGTATGGGGGGGGGGTAGCATGGTGTGATGGGATCCTATGAGGGGATCTGTAATGGAGGGCAGCATGGTGTTATTGGGGTGTGAGAGGATCATGTGGGGGATCTGTATGGGGGGTTAGCATGGTGTGATTGGGGTGTGATGGGATCTTGTGGGGGGATCTGTATGGGGGGTAGCATGGTGTGATTGGGGTATGATGGGATCCTGTGGGGGGTCTGTATGGGGGGTAGCATGGTGTGATTGGGGTATGATGGGATCCTGTGGGGGGTCTGTATGGGGGGTAGCATGGTGTGATTGGGGTATGATGGGATCCTGTGGGGGGTCTGTATGGGGGGTAGCATGGTGTGATTGAGGTGTAATGGGATTCTCTGGGGGATCTGTATGGGGGGGTAGCATGGTGTGATTGGGGTATGATGGGATCCTGTGGGGGATCTGTATGGGGGTAGCATGGTGTGATTGGGGTGTGATGGGATCCTCTGGGGGATCTGTGTGGGGGGTAGCATGGTGTTATTGGGGTGTGAGAGGATCATGTGGGGGATCTGTATGGGGGGTAGCATGGTGTTATTGGGGTGTGAGAGGATCATGTGGGGGATCTGTATGGGGGGTAGCATGGTGTTATGGTGTGAGAGGATCATGTGGGGGATCTGTATGGGGGGTAGCATGGTGTGATTGGGGTATGATGGGATCCTGTGGGGGGTCTGTATGGGGGGTAGCATGGTGTGATTGGGGTATGATGGGATCCTGTGGGGGGTCTGTATGGGGGGTAGCATGGTGTGTTTGGGGTGTGATGGGATCCTGTGAGGGGATCTGTAATGGGGGGCAGCATGGTGTTATTGGGGTGTGAGAGGATCATGTGGGGGATCTGTATGGGGGGGTAGCATGGTGTGATTGGGGTGTGATGGGATCCTCTGGGGGATCTGTATGGAGGTAGCATGGTGTGATTGGAGTGTGATGGAATTCTCTGGGGTATCTGTATGGGGGGCAGCATGGTGTGATTGGAGTGTGATGGGATCCTGTGGGGGGATCTGTATGGGGGTAGCATGGTGATATTGGGGTGTGAGGGGATCCTGTGGGGGATCTGTATGGGGGTAGCATGGTGTGATTGGGGTGTGATGGGATCCTGTGGGGGGCTCTGTATGGGGGGGTAGCATGGTGTGATTGGGGTGTAATGGGATCCTGTAGGGGGAATCTTTATGGGGGGAGCATGGTATGATTGGGGTATGATGGGATCCTTTGGGGGGATCTGTATGGGGGTAGCATGGTGTGATGGGATCCTGTGGGGGATCTGTATGGGCGGGGGTAGCATGGTGTGATTGGGGTGTGAGGGGATCCTGTGGGGGGTCTGTATGGGGGGCAGCATGGTGTGATTGGGGTGTGATGGGATCTTGTGGGGGGATCTGTATGGGGGGGGGGTAGCATGGTGTGATTGGGGTATGATGGGATCCTGTGGGGGGTCTGTATGGGGGGTAGCATGGTGTGATTGGGGTATGATGGGATCCTGTGGGGGATCTTTATGGGGGGCAGCATGGTGTGATTGGGGTGTGATGGGATCCTCTGGGGGATCTGTATTGGGGTTAGCATGATGTAATTGGGGTGTGATGGGATCTCGTGGGGGGATCTGTATGGGGGGGGCAGCATGGTGTGATTGGGGTGTGATGGGATCTCGTAGGGGGATCTGTATGGGGGGGCATGGTGTGATTGGGGTGTGATGGGATCCTCTGGGGGATCTGTATTGGGGTTAGCATGATGTAATTGGGGTGTGATGGGATCTCGTGGGGGGATCTGTATGGGGGGGCATGGTGTGATTGGGGTGTGATGGGATCTTGTGGGGGAATCTGTATGGGGGCAGAATGATGTGATTGGTGTGATGGGATCTCGTGGGGGGATCTGTATGGGGGGGGGGCATGATGTAATTGGAGTGTGATGGGATTCTCTGGGGGATCTTTATGGGGGGGGGTAGCATGGTGTGATCGGATCTTGTGGGGGGGAGCTGTATGGGGGGTAGCATGGTGTAAATGGGGTGTGATGGGATCCTGCGGGGGGATCTGTATGGGGGGGCATGATGTAATTGGGGTGTGATGGGATTCTCTGGGGGATCTGCATGGGGGGGTAGCATGGTGTGATGGGATCTTGTGGGGGGAGCTGTATGGGGGGTAGCATGGTGTGATTGGGGTATGATGGGATCCTGTGGGGCGTCTGTATGGGGGGTAGCATGGTGTGATTGGGGTGTGATGGGATCCTGTGGGGGGATCTGTATGTGGGGTAGCATGATGTGATTGGGGTGTGATGGGATCTCGTGGGGGGTCTGTATGGGGGGTAGCATGGTGTGATTGGGGTATGATGGGATCCTGTGGGGGGTCTGTATGGGGGGTAGCATGGTGTGATTGGGGTGTGATGGGATCCTGTGTGGGGATCTGTATGTGGGGTAGCATGATGTGATTGGGGTGTGATGGGATCTCGTGGGGGATCTCAGTGGAATCCTCAGTCATGGGTGGACGGTGTCTGGATGGTGTCGGTGTCGGTGGAGTTATCACGTCTCGGCACCTTACACTCTCACACCTCACACACACCGGACCACCATCCGGCAGCCTAAACACTTTGGCAACTTCATGACTATAATAACGTTCGATGTTGACAGATTTCTGACGTGTCTCACAACGAGCGCCAGTGAGAATCATAAAATGTGACACATTTCAGATCTGGGGGTGAGGAGTTTGCCAATACAACGAGGAGGAGGAACATGCAAATCATTAGGAGTTCCCCAGATTTGCTGCAATAACATTGGACTGTGAAGGGGAGGAGAACAACACTGAGTGCCATGGGGCATTCCTTTCCCACCGTTCTTTTTAGAGGTCCAGTTCAGATCTCAGGGGTTTGGGTGAATAATCGCATGTGCCATATTGTACCATAGGCTGCCAACACACAGCGACCAAAAACTAGACACGCAGCATTTGATTTGATCTTGTAACTCCATGCACTGGTGTCAGTAGTTTTTTTTTCTTCGTTTTTTTTTATACCATTTGTTTTATTTATTTATTTTTTACATAATTTTTTTATTATTTAAAAAAAAAATTTAAGGAGACCTGTTTGGGGGGCTTTGGTGAGATATCAGGGTTCTACGCAGAGCTCAGCTACACTGAAGTCTGCTTAGACCCGCTCTGTGCGGAGAGGCTTCCTGTTCATTTACAAACTAAAGCATAGCAAACATAGCCATATTGATTGGTCCGGGGGGGGGGGGCTTACACATGAGCCATGTGTGGGGAACTGTGTCCTAGTATACCACGTCCACACCCACCCCTCTGCCCAAGTATACCATGTCCACAGCCACCCCTCTGTCCAGGTATACCACCTCCACAGCCACCCCTCTTTCCAAGTATACCACGTCCACACCCACCCCTCTGCCCAAGTATACCATGTCCACAGCCACCCCTCTGTCCAGGTATACCACCTCCACAGCCACCCCTCTGTCCAAGAATACCACGTCCACAGCCACCCCTCTGTCCAAGTATACCACATCCACATGATGCGTATAAAATCGCAAGAATGCAGTTAGACGTGGTCCAAATATGTGAAGGTGAAATAGTGAATTATAACACAAAAAGTTCCAATCAAAACACGTGTAGATCCGTTGGAAAATATAAGTGACTGTGTTTAGACCACCACCATAAACAGAGGGGGGGCTTACCAGAACGTTTGAACACGCCAGGGCATACGCTCTGCGTGTCAAACAAGCTTGTATATGATGAATGAATGAAGGTAATACTGGTTTCTGTGGGTTGGAGATATCCCGCTCACACTTGAATACGGATGCGTAGGGAATGGTCTCCCAGAAATCCATAAGGGCAGGGATGGTAGAGGAGAAAACAAAAAGGGGCCACATAGCGTGATTCCGTAATAAACAGTAAAATTTATTAAAATGAAACAACACTCACATGGTATATGATGAAAAAATTTTGTATAAAATCAGTAGGCAGCAGTGGGGACCGTTCTGACGCGTTTTCTGGGGTCAGACGCTGTCCTTGGAGACGAAACGCGTCGGGAAGGGGGGTAGCATGATGTGATTGGGGTGTGATGGGATCTCGTGGGGGGATCTCAGTGGAATCCTCAGTCATGGGTGGACAGTGTATGGATGGTGTCGGTGGAGTTATCACGTCTCGGCACCTTACACTCTCACACCTCACACACACCGGACCACCATCCGGCAGCCTAAACACTTTGGCAACTTCATGACTATAACGTTCGATGTTGACAGATTTCTGACGTGTCTCACAACGAGCGCCAGTGAGAATCATAAAATGTGACACATTTCAGATCTGGGGGTGAGGAGTTTGCCAATACAACGGAACATGCAAGTCATTAGGAGTTCCCCAGGTTTGCTGCAATAACATTGGACTGGGAAGGGGAGGAGAACCACACTGAGTGCCATGGGGCATTCCTTTCCCACCGTTCTTTTTTGAGGTCCAGTTCCGATCTCAGGGGTTTGGGTGAATAATTGCATGTGCCATATTGTACCATAGGCTGCCAACACACAGCGACCAAAAACTAGACACGCAGCATTTGATTTTAATTGTCTGAGGTCAGATGATGTGCTTTGAGACGAAACACGTCGGTAAGGTCCCCACTGCTGCCTACTGATTTTATACAAAGCGCTTTTTCATCATATACCATGTTTATAATTCACTATTTCACCTTCACATATTTGGACCACGTCTAACTGCATTCTTGCGATTTTATACGCATCATTTGTATATGGACATTGTGTTCACCTTGTTATAATGTCACTTTATTTGTGGTACCATTACTAATTATTTCATTGTATTTTCTACATATGGATACCACTTCTATTTACTCACTGTGTTTGTGTATTATCAAGTTATAATTTATTATTTTTGTCAACTTTATTGTTGTTTTTGGGTTTGTACCCATTCACATATAGCGCTACATTTTATTTATATGTTTCTTGTTGCCATTTACTCAATTTGGTGTGTTAGCTGCTGAATCACCAGAGTAGCGCGGAATTACCCATTTTGTTTTTTATACCACGTCCACAGCCACCCCTCTTTCCAAGTATACCACGTCCACAGCCAACCCTCTTTCCAAGCATACCATGTCCACAGCCACCCCTCTTTCCAAGCATACCATGTCCACAGCCACCCCTCTTTCCAAGTATACCACGTCTACAGTCACCCCTATGTCCAAGTATACCACGTCACAGCCACTACTCTGTCCAAGTATACCATGTCCACAGCCACCCATCTGTCCAAGTATACCACATCCACAGCCACCCCTCTGTCCAAGTATACCACGTCCACAGTCACCCCTCTGTCCAAGTATACCATGTCCACAGCCACCCCTCTGTCCAAGAATAATACGTCCACAGCCACCCCTCTGTCCAATATACCACGTTCACAGCCACCCCTCTGTCCAAGCATACCACGTCCACAGCCACCCCTCTGTCCAAGTATACCATGTCCACAGCCACCCCTCTGTCCAAGTATACCATGTCCACCATGTCCACAGCCACCCCTCTGTCCAGGTATACCACCTCCACAGCCACCCCTCTGTCCAAGCATACCACGTCCACAGCCACCCCTCTGTCCAAGCATACCATGTCCACAGCCACCCCTCTGTCCAAGCATACCACCTCCACAGCCACCCCTCTGTCCAAGTATACCACGTCCACAGCCACCCCTCTGTCCAAGTATACCATGTCCACAGCCACCCTTCTGTACAAGTATACATTGTCCACAGTCACCCCTCTGTCCAAGTATACCACGTCCACAGCCACCCCTCTGTCCAATATACTACGTTCATAGCCAGCTCTCTGTCCAAGCATACCAGGTCCACAGCCACCCCTCTGTCCAGGTATACCACCTCCACAGCTACCCCTCTGTCCAAGTATACCACGTCCACAGCCACCCCTCTGTCCAAGTATACCACGTCCACAGCCACCCCTCTGTCCAGGTATACCACCTCCACAGCCACCCCTCTGTCCAAGGTTTTTTTCTTGCCTCCTCTAAAAAGAAATCAGGTTGTTTGACAACTTCTGTCTTTCATGAGCCCATGCTGTCTGTTTCTTTAAATATTTTTTCCAGCAAGAACTTGTCTATGTGGTCTTTTATTAAACTCTCCAGTATCTTCCCAACTAACAGGTCTATAGTTACTTGGTAAAGACTTTGATCCCTTTTAAAATATTCAATGGATTGCGGACTGAAGATATCTAGATAAAGCCTCACACAATATTGTTACAAAGAAAAAACAAAAACATACTTCTATGTTGTCCTTCTTTATCTATTTCTCCTTCTTTATCTATTTCTCCTTCTGTTCCTCCTCCTTCTATTTCTCCTTCTTCATTTATTTTGCATTTTCCATCTCCTATTTCTCCTTCTATTTCTCCTTCTTATTATTATATAGGATTTATACAGTATAGCACCAGCAGTTTGCACATTGTTCTACAATATAAAGGAGACAGTGCAGTTACAATACAGTACAAGAGGGTTCATGGGAGCTTACAATCTAGTAGGGTAGATAAGATCAAAGTGAAGTGTACCCAAGACTCAAAGGTGTTCATATAATATCAGCAAATAATACGACATAAAATCCTTCTAGGAAAGAGTTCAAAATGTGGTCCCCATTCCTGGCCTCGTCTGTCCAGTGACCCCACATACACGGGTCCACATTCCTGGCCTCGTCTGTCCAGTGACCCCACATACATGGGTCCACATTCCCGGCCTTGTCTGTCCAGTGACCCCACATACACGGGTCCACATTCCCGGCCTCGTCTGTCCAGTGACCCCACATACATGGGTCCACATTCCCAGCCTCGTCTGTCCAGTGACCCCACATACACGGGTCCTCATTTCCAGCCTCATCTGTCCAGTGACCCCACATACACGGGTCCACATTCCCGGACTCATCTGTCCAGTGACCCCACATACACGGGTCCTCATTTCCAGCCTCATCTGTCCAGTGACCCCACATACACGGGTCCTCATTTCCAGCCTCATCTGTCCAGTGACCCCACATACACGGGTCCACATTCCCGGCCTCATCTGTCCAGTGACCCCACATACACGGGTCCACATTCCCGGCCTCATCTGTCCAGTGACCCCACATACACGGGTCCTCACTTCCGACCTCGTCTGTCCAGTGACCTCACATACACAGGTCATTTCCAGCCTCGTCTGTCCAGTGACCCCACATACACGGGTCCACATTCCTGACCTCGTCTGTCCAGTGACCCCACATACATGGGTCCACATTCCCGGCCTCATCTGTCCAGTGACCCCACATACATGGGTCCTCATTTCCAGCCTCATCTGTCCAGTGACCCCACATACACGGGTCCTCACTTCCGACCTCGTCTGTCCAGTGACCTCACATACACAGGTCATTTCCAGCCTCGTCTGTCCAGTGACCCCACATACACGGGTCCACATTTCCGGCCTCGTCTGTCCAGTGACCCCACATACACAGGTAATTTCCAGCCTCATCTGTCCAGTGACCACACATATATGGGTCCCCATTCCCGACCTCGTCTGTCCAGTGACCCCACATACACAGGTCCCCATTCCCGACCTCGTCTGTCCAGTGACCCCACATACACGGGTCCACATTTCCAGCCTCGTCTGTCCAGTGACACCCACATACACGGGTCCTCATTTCCAGCCTTATCTGTCCAGTGACCCCACATACACGGGTCCACATTTCCAGCCTCGTCTGTCCAGTGACCCCCACATATATATATGGGTCCTCATTTCCGACCTCGTCTGTCCAGTGACCCCACATACACGGGTCCTCATTTCCAGCCTTATCTGTCCAGTGACCCCACATACACGGGTCCACATTTCCAGCCTCGTCTGTCCAGTGACCCCCACATATATATGGGTCCTCATTTCCGACCTCGTCTGTCCAGTGACCCCACATACACGGGTCCTCATTTCCAACCTCATCTGTCCAGTGACCTCACATACACAGGTCCTCATTTCCAGCCTCATCTGTCCAGTGACCCCACATACATGGGACAGAATTTCTAGCCTCATCTGTCCAGTAACCCCACATACATGGGTCCTCATTTGCGGCCTCGTCTGTCCAGTGACCCCACATACACGGGTCCACATACCTGGCCTCATCTGTCCTGTGACCCCAAATACACGGGTCCCCATACCTGGCCTCGTCTGTCCAAAGACCCCACATACACAGGTCCCTATTCCCGACCTAATCTGTCCAGTGACCCCACATACAAGGGTCCCCATACCTGGCCTCGTCTGTCCAAAGACCCCACATACACAGGTCCCTATTCCCGACCTCATCTGTCCAGTGACCCCACATACATGGGTCCCCATTCCCGGCCTCTTCTACCCAGTGACCCCCACATACACGGGTCCCCATACCTGGCCTCGTCTGTCCAAAGACCCCACATACACAGGTCCCCATTCCCGACCTCATCTGTCCAGTGACCCCACATACATGGGTCCCCATTCCCGCCTTTCCTACCCAGTGACCCCCACATACATGGGTCCCCATTCCTGGCCTCGTCTGTACAGTGACCACACATACATGGGTCACCATTCCCGGCCACTTCTATCCACTGACCCTACATACATGGGTCCCTATTCCCAGCCTCGTCTGTCCAGTGACCCCACATACACGGGTCCCCATTCCCAGCCTCATCTGTCCAGTGACCCCACGTACACGGGTCCGAATTTCCAGCCTCATCTGTCCAGTAACCCCACATACATGGGTCCTCATTTGCGGCCTCGTCTGTCCAGTGACCCCACATACATGGGTCCTCATTTGCGGCCTCGTCTGTCCAGTGACCCCCCCATACACGGGTCCCCATTTCCGGCCTCGTCTGTTGATTGCAGTGTTTATGGCCACAAATATATATCAAATGTACACAAATGGTGAGTGTTTTCTTTCTACCCTTTGCAATAGATCAGATTTGACTCCACAGACACACATTGCCGTCTAATATATATATATATATATATATATTTATGGATCCCAGAGGTGACAAATTGTTCTCATCTTTATTTATCTTTAAAGACAAATTAAAAGGTGTGATAAGGGGTGACCCCAGGGTGTGCGGTATTGTGATGCCTGGCCATTGTTCCTTCATGCTGGCAGACAGGATTTGGAGGACCTATTTCCTCTCCACTTAGAGCAACAATCATCTTTATATTCCCCAATTTGGTGTCAGTAATAAGTCCATCAGTGACAGCAGCGGCCAGACTCCTCCACCTAAACCATGTTGTACTCTCCGAGGGGTTAAATCACGGTGTCCGCTGACCTGTCATACCGCCCAACCAGAGATATAAATTGATAGCACATGTAGAGCGCAGAAAATCAAATCTCACAACCTTCACAACATCCCTCTAATGTGACATCAGATTAAGAAAAACCAACGTTTTAAGGGCTCTTCCCGAGATTTAATATTCCTGAGCCTGGTACCAGGATGGAATTAATCACACGTCCCAAATCCAATTGGCTGCTGGAATTCTATATGAGCCGCTTAATTGATGGGCCCTGTTATATATAGGGCTTATTATTATATTATCTGATATTACATGGCTGGGGGGGGGGGACACAGGGGATAATGTGCCATGTTACAACTGCGGGCCCCTGAACTCTGATATTGGGGCCCCCTGCCTATATCAAAGCCAAAGATGCCCCAAATGTACCCTCCCACTTCTGTCTGCCTGGGAGCATAGAATATATTACATTGATGAAAGGAGGACATTTTTAATTTAAAAATACACATAAAGCCCAAATGTCAGACAATGAAGATAAATGAATGTTCGTTAAGAATATTGAGATATGATGATATATATATATATATGCTGTATATATAATGAGAGTGAAGGAGAGGAGAAGAACAGAGCAGACAGAGAGGGAGATCTAAAATAACACAGATATACAATATATCACGATATGATGAGATATAGACTGAGAATCATTGAGAGAAAAACAATGGAGCAGACAGAGAGAACACAATACAGTCATATATAGTCATAATTCCCCAATTGCGGGAAAAGAGGAAGAGACAGAGGAGAAGAGAGAGGGGGGAGAGGAAGAGAGAGAGAGAGAGACAGAAGAGAGAGGGGAGAGGAAGAGAGAGAGGGAATGAGAGAAGGAGAGAGGAAAAGACAGAAGAGAAGAGAGAGAGAGAGAGAGAGAGAGAGAGAGAGAATAGAGAGAGAGAGAGAGAATAGAGAGAGAGAGAGAGAGAATAGAGAGAGAGAGAGAGAGAGAGAGAGAGAGAGAGA